>JADLZL010005566.1:0-18259 GCA_015844335.1 Chrysopogon serrulatus | reverse complement strand
GGCAAAGACGCAACAAAAAAATGGGCCAAGTGGCCCCAGCTTGCAATCGGGCGGCGACCGTGTGAGCCTCTAAATAATCCCACCTTACTTACCTTGGGAGGGAGGAAGCCACCTTAAAAAGGAGAGCCACCCTTCCCCCATCGGACTAGTTTTTTGGAGCGATTGGGCCTTTTCTCGAAGGGTGCGCCTGGCGCGGTGCAAAGATTGCCGAGGCGCAACAAGAGGCCTGTCGGGACCAAAATAAGGGCCACTTTGGGAAAACCCAACAAACGCAAAACTAGGCCCAGCAGGCCGCTCATTGCGCAAATCCGGCCACGGCCCCAAAGCAGCAGGGAGGGCTCCTAGCCTCCACCTCGTCCGAACCCCCCCCGTGGGCCTCGGGTGGTGCCGATTCTCCGCCGCGCCCGAGGCTTCCGCTGGCTTAGGCCTCTTGGACAAACCCTCCACTCGGCCCCGCCCGAGTTCCGGCAACCAGGGCTCTGACGGACGCCTCCAGTCAAAGCCGCACTATGACTTGACGCATATCCACCGCCACTGTCCATACCCTCGGTCGTGGGCATCCCATGCCCCAGCCAGGATGGACATCGGCCCTGCCGCGACCCACGCCGGGCGCCACGCCGACGCGATCTCCACGCTGGAAGGCCACGCCCGCCACTGGGGACGCTGTGCCGCCTAACCTCGCTGCCAGTCACGCCGCCGGTCCCGAACGCTGTCCACCACGCCGAGCGATGACCGCCGACGCCACCCCCCAAGATGGGGTGGATCGACGCCTCCTGGGCCGGTCAGAAACAGTCCCCGCCCTCGTGAGCTCGAGCCCGGATGGGCGGTTACAAAGACGGAGACCATCCACGGCTGCTCCAACCACTCCCCAGAGTATGACACCACACTCCGAGGCTCCCGAGCCTCGGATCCCAAAGGGGTCAAAGCTACAGCAAGCTACTGGGCCCCGACACCCCCTCCATCACGCCCACCAACTCCGAGCAAGGACGCCTGGGCCATTCCGCCAACAGACTGTGGAGGCGACGCAGCATGGCCCCGTCCACGCTCATGGACAACCTGCCCACTCCGAGCCTCCCGGACGAGGACACACGGAAGCCCATGACTTTGCTACGAGCACGACCACCTCTTGTAAGGCCCAGTCCTCCCCCTTACGGCTATAAAAGGGAAGACGGGCGCCCATACACACGGCGCGAGACACAAACCTCACACACGCCTGATATTGGCACTTCACTCAATCATCCATGAGACTTGGGACCCCTGGTCCTCTCTCTCATTGCTTGTACACCCTACCTACGAGCACTTCGGTGCAGGATAATACAAGAACACCTCCCCCCCACCGGACGAGGGCCTTCTCTTGCCCGAACAAGATAAATTCTTGTGTTCATCTTGCACACCATCCGGAAGTAGGAGCACGCACTACAAATTCACTCGTTGGTGCTAGGGCCACCAGCCCGCTAGCACCGACGGTTGGCGCCGTAGATAGGGGAGAAGGCGCGTGTTTCGCCTCTTCCCGCCAAACCTCCTGGGATGGCCGGTAGTCGCGACGACACCACGAGGGGGCCTTTCAGCCCCCAACTTTCCTCCCCCAAATTGCTGGAGCCGGGGACCCCGATCCGGTTCGGAGGTCTCGAGTTCATGTCTACAGGCACCTAGTTCGACATGAGCTCCTTCCGACCGGGGTCGTGGACCTCCTGGACGAGGCCCCTGGCGGACCCATCGCCGGCCCGGGCGCAGAGGCACCGGTGTGCCCGCACCCGCCCACAAGACGGCGGATTCGCCACGACGCCTGGCTTGGAGGAGGACCTAACGGCGCTTCAGCCGGGCGACGCCCCCCAGCGACGCCGGGCCGCCGCCACCACGCCACCGCTTGGCATGGCCAATGCCACAGCCTACGCGCGCATCGTTGGTCTCCACCACCATGGGAGCCCGAAGGAGGCGCCCGCTGCCGCCGGGCGGCACTCCACGGAGCGCCCCGACGCGACATCCCCGACGGACTATCCGCGCCTACGAGGAGTACCTGATCAGCAGCGAACGGTGCGACTCGGCGCACGCCACGCCCACCCGATCCGGCGTTACCTCGAGGCTACGGAGCCTGGGGGTTCATCCCGAGCACGCCGCGCTTTGGGGTACCCCGACCCGACTCCCCGGACGACATGTACGACCCGACTCGCGAGTGCTTCCACGTGAGATCGGGGCGACCTCGGCACCGGTGGCAACAAATAAATGATGACGACGACCGAGATCGAGATCCTAGGCACACCGCCAGGCCCGCCCGGTGGTTACGACCCCGGTGGATCCAGCACCTCACGACCACAGGGGGAGGCGGACCCCGCCGCTTGCAGTCCCGCCGAGGGCCGAGGGCCTGGCGGCCACACCTCAGAGCCACGCCGACCCACCATGGAGCAGATTCATGAAGCTCTGAGCTAAGCTCGAACACCCGCCTTCGCCTATGGCGGCGTAACATAGACGCTGCTCGAAAAAGGCTACCGCTGCGCAACCCCGAGCCTGGCGGCTCGGCAACGCGCCCGCAACGCTCACCTCGGGAGGATCGCCAACGACGAGGGGGGGCGAGCACCTTCCCCGCCTTCCAACGTGGCGAGCCAAACGCCGCCGCCGCCGCTTCTCCTCCGAGCGATGCCGGGAGCCCTCTACCCCTGAGGGGGCGGGCGATCCGCGACGAGATGCGGGGCTACATCGAGACCACCGCAGTCCAAAGAGCCGAAAGCTCAGCCTCACGCCTGCAAGCACAGAAGGACGAGGAGCCCGAGGGCGCCCCCTCGGGAGGAGCTGGAGGCCTCGGTCCACCCGGACCCCTCACGAGACCAGTTCATGAGCGCATCCAGACAGAACCGCGGCAGCCTGACGACGGCGACGCACGTAACGCTATCAACGGCGCCGCGGGGGGGGGCGAGGGCGCGGGCCGAACGCGACCGCCACCGCCAAGCAGGGCGGCAAACGACAAATATGAGGACCATGACGACGCGGACCCCCCGGCCCGCGTGCCTTTAGCCGAGATCCGCAACGCCCTGCCCCTTCCGGTTCCATCAGCCGGCCAACCTCACCAAGTACTTGGGAGAAACGAACCCCGAGGTGTGGCTCAACGACTACCGCCTCGGCATGCCACTGGTGGCGCGGACGATGACCGCTTCATCATCCGCAACCTCCCACTTCACTGGGGGACTCGGGCGCGAGCTTGGCTGAGCACCTCCCCGCCCGCACGATCCGCGACTGGCCCGATCCGGTCAAGGTTTTCGTGGGGAACTTCCAGGGCACATACGTGCGCCCTAGAAACTCGTGGGACCTCCAGCCTGCCGCCAAAGTTTAACGAGCCGCTACGTGACTTTATCCGCCGCTTCGAAGAAGTGCACCGAGCTACCCAACGTGGCCGGCACCGCCATCATCAGTAGCGCCCTAGACGGAACGAACCTGTAAGGAGCTAGTCCACGAGTTGGGTCGGAAGATGCCCTCCACCGCCAACGAGCTGCTCGAGGTAGCCACAAACTTCGCCCGAGGAAGCGAAGGGGGCGATCTTTCGCGGCGCCAACGACAAGGGCAAGCGGCAGGACGAAGGAGCCGAGGGAGCAAAGAACCCGCCACCCCAAGAAGAACAAAAGGGGCAAGCGGAGGGGGAAGCAAGGCAAGAAGGAGGAGGACTCCAAGGATGACCTCATCGCTGCGGCCGACCGCAAGGCACCCCGAGGCCCCCCCGGGCCCGGGGCGTGCTCGACGACATGCTCAAGAAGCCTTGCCCCTTCCACAAGTTCCCCGTCAAGCACACCATGGGGAGTGTGACTTGGCCCCGCCGATTCTACCAAAGCTCCCCCCCCGAGGACAAGAAGAAGAAAGAGAAGGAGGATGAAGGCAAGGGTGACGGATTCCCGAGGTCCACGATGTTTTCATGATCATTGGCGGCCTCCCGGCGAACTTCTCCCCACGCCAGAAATCAAGCGAGCGCCGAAGTGTTCTCGGCGCGCCCGCCACGCCACGCAAGCACCTGCCGTGATCTGCCGACGCCATCACCTATGGCCTCGACGACCACCCGCTCTACGTGCCGAACCTGGGGAGATACCCGCTTGTGGTGGACCCCGCACATCGGCAACGTCCGGCTCACCAAGGTGCCGATGGACGGCGGCAAAGCCCCTCAACATCCTCTACCCGAGACCCTCAAATTTATTGGGAATGGAGCGCCCATCTCCGACCCTCCAACTCCCTTTTGGGCATCGGGCCGGGCAAACGTGCTTGGCCCCTCGGACAGATCGACCTTCCGGTCATTTTTGGGACGCCCGTCGAACTACCGCAAGGAGGTCATCACCTTCGACGTGGTCGATTTCCGGGGACCTACCACGGAATCCTCGACGTCCCCACGTGACGCCGAAGTTCATGGCGGTCCCGAACTACACGTATCTCCTCCTCAAGATGCCGGGTCCCAACGGCGCCATCACCGGCCGGCTCCTCCTACGAGCACGCCTTCAACTCAAGCGACATGGAGGCTATCGAGCATGCCGAGGCGATGGCGCCTGTCCGAGGCCCTCGACTCCAAGCGACACGCCGGCACCTTTGAGCCGTCGACGGAGTGAAGGATGTCCCGCCGACCCCCTCCACCTCGTCCGCAAGAAGACGGTGAAGATCTCGCGACTCCCTCGACCCTAAATAGAAAGCTGTGCTCATCGACTTTCTCCGCGCGAACATCGACATTTTCGCTGGAGTCCCTCGACATGCCGTATTCCGAGGGATGTCGCCGAGCACTCCCTTGATATCCGGCCGGGTCCGCACCGGTGAAGCAGCCCCCCGCGCCGATTCGACGAGGAGAAGCGCAGGCCATCGGCGAGGAGGTGAACAAGCTTTTGGCGGCCGGGTTCATCAAGGAGGTTTTCCACCCCGAGTGGTTGTCTAATCCTATACCGTTAGGAAAAAAGAGTGGGAAATGGAGGATGTGCGTAGACTATACTAGTTTGAATAAAGCATGTCCGAAGGTTCCTTTTCCCTACCATGTATCGACCGATAGTCGACTCCACCTCGGGGTGTGAATTCCCCGTCCTTTCTTGATGCTTACCCGGCTACCACCAAATAAAGATGAAGGAGTCCGACCAGCTCGCGACATCCTTCATCACCCCTTTTGGCATGTACTCGCTACGTGACGATGCCCTTCGGGCTCGTGAACGCAGGGCCACGTACCAACGGTGCATGCCGAGCGCTTTTGGCAACCACATCGGTGAAACCGTAGAGGCCTACGCGCGACGACATCGTGGTCAAGACCAAAAGGGTCGACGACTTATCTCCCCGACCTCAAGATCGCTTTCCAAAGGTCTTAAGGCCAAGAGCGTCCGCTCAACCCCGAGAAGTGCGCTTCGGGTCCCCCGAGGCATGCTCCTAGGGTTCATCGCCTCCAAACGCTGCATCGAGCCCAACCCGGAGAAGGTGATCAAGGTGACAAGCATGGGGCCGATCAAAGACTCAAGGGCGTGCAGCGAGTCATGGGCTGCCTTGCGGCCCTCACCGCTTCATCTCACGGCTCGGGCGAGAAGGGCCTGCCCCTATACCGCCTCCCGAGAAAGTCCGAGCGCTTCTCTCCCTCCTCCGAGGCCTGTGAGGCCCCTCGACAAGCTCAAAGCTGCCCTCACCAGCGCCCGATACTCGTCCCGCCAAATGATGGCGAGCCTCTCCTCCTCCTGTACGTTGCTGCGACGACCCAAGTGGTCAAGGCGGCCATTGTCGCCGAGAGGAAGGAGGAGGGCCACGCCTCCGCCGGCCCGTAGGCCGGTCCTTACTTCATCCCCGCGAGGTGCCGTCCGAGACCAAGATTCGTTACCCGCAGATCCGTAAGCCGCTCTACGTTGTGGTCCTAACTCGGCACAAGCTCCGCACTACTTCGACGCTCACCCCGTAATGCTGGGTCTCCTCCTTCCCGTTAGGAGAGATCCTCCGTAACCGGGAGGTCTCGGGGCGGGTCGCCAAGGTCCGTCGAGCTTATGGGAGAGACCCTCTCCTACGCGCCGAGGAAGGCCATCAAGTCTCAAGTCCCGCGGATTTCCTCACGGAGTGGACCGACACCCACCTGCCACCGCCTCATCTCCAAATGGAATGCGGGACCATGTACTTCGACGGGTCCTTGATGAAAAACCTGGCCGGGCGCCCGGCCTCCTCTTCGCCTCCCCTCGAGTGCATATGCGGTACGTAGTCCGTCTCCATTTCCCAGCGTCGAACAATATGGCGGAGTACGAGGGTCTGCTCAACGGCCTGAAGATTGCCGCCGAGCTCGGGCGTCAAGCGCCTGACGTCCGAGGAGACTCGCCGCTTCGTCATCGACCAGTCATGAAGGACTCGAGCTGCCACGACCCCAAGATGAACGCGCATCGCAAGGCGGTGCGCGCCTTGAGGACAAGTTCGACGGCCTTGAGCTCAACCACGCCGTCCGAGGCACAACGGCCGCCGACGAACTCGCCAAGATCGCCACCGGAGAGCCCCGGCCCGCCCCCGACGCCTTCACCAAGGACCTCGCCGCCCCCCCGCCACCAATCTCGAAGGGCGGGAGGAGGCCTCGAGAATCGCCCCGACCCCCCCCGGGGGCTAGAGAAAACCCCTGAAGTCCCTCTGCATCCGAGACCCCCCTCGTTGAGGCGCCTCGGCGCCTAACACCGAGGTCATGGAGATTGACGGAGGGGACCTGCAGCCCGAGCCCAAGCCGGACCGGAGGAAGCCATACCTCGACCGGATCGTCCGAGGAGCGCCCCCGAGGACTTCAACCAAGCCCGGGCGCATCGCGAGAAGAGCAAAGTCCTACGTCGTTATTGAGGACGACCTCTACAAGCGAAGCCCGCCGGGGTCTTGCAACGATGCATCACTTGCCGAGGAGGGCCTCGCTAGTCCGCAAGATCCACGCCGGGCGTATGTGGTCATCACGCCGCTCCACGCCCCCTCGTCGGTAGCGCCTTCCGACAGAGTTCTACTGGCCGACCGCGGTCACTAACGCGCCACCGAGGTGGTACGCACCTGCAAAGGTTGCCAAGATTACGCCGTCAAACACACCCCGCCTCGTGCACCTGCATCCCAATCACATGGCCTTTCGCCGTGGGGGTTTGGACCGTAGGACCCCTCAAAAGGCGCCCCCGGGGCTTCACTATCCGCTGTCGCCATCGACAAATTCTCCAAGTGGATCGAGGCGCGCCCCCATCACCAACATCCGGTCCGAGCAAGCGGTGCTCTTCTTCACCGACATCATCCACCGCTTCGTTCCGAACTCCATCATCACCGACCACGGCACCCGTTCACGGGGTGAAGTTCCGAGCCTTCTCGCGACAAGCACCAGATACAAATTGTCCGTCCTCGGTGGCGCACCCCGCATGAACGGGCAAGTGGAGCGGGCCAACGGGATGATACCGCAAGGGCTCAAGCCTCGATCTTCAACAAGCTCGACAAGTTCGGCAAAAGGTGGCTCGAGGAGCTCCCCTAGGTCCTCCTGAGCCTCGTAACGACGACGAGCCGGAGCAACGGGTTCACACCCTTCTTCCCGGGTGTACGGCGCCGAAGCCATTTTGCCTACCGACTTGGAGTTCGATCCCCGAGGCTCAAAGCCTATGATGAGGCACGCAATCAAGTGGCTCGGGAAGATTCGCTGGACATGCTCGAGGAAGCGAGGGACGCTGCCTCCTACACTCAAAGAAGATACCAAAGAATCCCTCCGACGCTACCACGACCGACGAGTTCGGACCCGAGACCTCAAGGAAGGCGATTTGGTGCTTCGCCTCCGCCAGACAATCGAGGCCGCCACAAGCTCACGCCACCTTGGGAGGGACCCTTCATCATCGCCGAAGTACTCAAGCCGGGCACCTACAAGCTCGCTAACAAGGACGGCAAAGTCCTCAACAACGCTTGGAACATCCAACAAATACGCCGCTTTTACCCTTAGAAATTCCAAGCACTTGTACATACAACCTATACCGTACTTTTTTTTCTCGCTAAGGAAAACTAAGACCTTAGGCGCTCGCCCAAGTCATAATATTTTGTCCTCAATTGACTCCGGTGAGACTTGGTTTTGGCTCACCGAAACCAAGTCTCCCTGGGGGCTAGAAAAAGGGGGACCCCTCCTACAAAGCACCCCTCGAAAAACTTTTACGCTTTTCGGCTATCTTCGTGAGACTCTACGCTCCCAAAGGTCTCGCGTACTTAGGAAAAGGCACGACGTGATGTCATCCCGAGGCCGAGGATGGCCGAGCCACGAGGCCACCTACGCCCATGCGCTATGGTGCCTCCGCCGCGGCCCCTCACCAAAGGAGGACTCCGAAGCCCGCCGGGAGGTCGCTCATTACGAAAAGGCAACGGGCCGTGACAACTATTCACGCAGCCCTTACCCTCGGTTAAAGAGCGACCTGGCCGCAAAGCATCCTCGCAAAAACTAAGTAACGAGTACAACCGAAAGGGAAACGCGAGAGATAACGAAAAAACCGGCACAAAAGCATAAGGCCTCGACGGGCCGACTAACACAAAGTGTTCCATGAACAAAAGCCAACATAAGTTTCTATTTACATGGGCACTTGAGCCCAGCCTTTCTGTGGTCCATCGGGGGCGTCCCGGTCGCCACGCCCCCAAAGAAAGATCCACGACCTCGACATCCGCAGCCTCTGGCCGCCAAATTCCTCCTCCGGAGTGGAAACGACGGCAGTGCGAAGAAGATGTTCACAAATAATTGGAGCCCCGCCGCCTCGGCCTCGACGAGTTGGGCGAGCACCTCGCATCGCCCCATCTCCTTCTCGCCACAACGAGCCCCTCGGCGATCCGAGGGAGGTCGAGCCGATAGGGGACATGGTCGGGCCGGTGAGCGATGTGACACGCCCGACTCGTGGCCTCCAGGGCGGCGCTCCCATCCGCTGTGGCACCGCAGCCAGCCGCGTCACTGCTGCCGCCTGCCGGCATCCTCCGCCTCCACCGCGGCACGCCCGGTGGCCTCCCACGGTGGAGTCGAGCTCGCCTCAAGCGCTGAAGCCAGAGGCGGTTCGCGACACGGGCGAGGCTCTCTCTCCAGCCCGTCACCCTCGCCCGGCAGTTCGCAAAATTTAACCCGAAAGTCAGACTCTCGGATAATATAACGCAGCACGATGGACAATCATGGTGCATACCTTGTAGCTGGTCATGAGGGTCACGGCCCTGAGATCCCACGCATGAGCTCATCCTTCCGCCTTGGAGTACTCGCCGGCAAGGACGTTGTTCTCATCCTCCGTGGTCTCTTTTCTGGCCAAAGCCTTGATGGAGTCCCCGCCAACGCGAGGCCGGGGCGAGCATCGCCTCATGCTCGGAGCTCCGAGGCTCGGTGGGCGTGACCAGCCGCCACCTTTGGAAAGAGCGGCGCCTCGCTCGAGCTCGGCCTTCAGCTCGAGACAAGGAGACAACTTCTCGAGTTTCTGGCGTCCTTCTCTCCGTCGTCGTCAAGCCACTTGGCCAAAACCCTTCCGCTGAAGGAGCTGGTTGTTGAGGCCGGCCGACGTCGCGGAGGAACTCGACTTCCCCCGACGTCTTACAGCCCCTTCGCGATTTAGCGAGTCTCAGCCGTTTAAGTCATGGGAAAAAAGTCTCCGGGCGACAAGGGTCGCGTTGGGTTGCCTACCGGAAGCGGGTGGGAGAGTCGCCCAGCCCGACACGATGGTCGGGCAGCCTCCTGCATCGGCTCGGCGCGCATCGCGACACGCCACGCGCGAGTTTTCCCTCCTTGGCGTCGTCCAACGCCAAGACCTCCCGGCCGCTCCGGGTCCGGGCGATCCCTCCGGACGGGCCAGCCCGCCATCTTGTGCTTAGTGGCGTCACCGCCTCCGGAGCGGCCGACCCTCCTCCTCGGTGGGCTCCTTGGTAGGCAGCCCACCGAGTGCCCCTGCCTGGCTGCGGCGCATCGGATGCCTCGCACTGCGCCCCGTGACCTCTCTTCCGCGATCAGGCGACTACCGCCCGGTGGCCACGACTGCGCTGAGATGGGGCGGCGCTTGCTCAGCCGCGCCTGCCGGGAGAGCGACCACCGCGGGCTCCTCCCACCGCACCTGGCCGACACCGAGGACTCCACCCCGGCCGATGCAGCCGGGACCGCCCCCGCCTCCCCTTGACGGACGCCCACCGGGCGGGGGTGCCCACTGACTGGCCTTCGACCATGGCACCACTTGCCGCATTCCCTCGGTCTCCTCCTCGGGCGACGCCCGCGCTGTCTCTCTTTTTCTCTCCATCGCCAAGGGCTGCCTGGCGGGCAAAGACTCGGCGCATGTTCCTTCTCCTCGGGGTCCCGGCCGCCGCCTCGACGGCGGAACCCGAGGCTCGCGCCCCCGCCCGCCCTCCCCTGGCTTCCGGGGCGAAGCGGTGCCACATCCGCCGGCCTTGCGCCTTTAGGCCATGGATGGAGAGGAGGTAAAGTCACAGGTGGAGAAGAGGCGAACACCAAAACCAGCGACAAGGCGTGAACGCCACTTACCCGGCACCTTAATCTTGGCGCTGACGGGCTCCTCCCGAGGGTAGGAGCCTGGCGCCTCGCCGCCCGTGCGCCTCTAAAGGGGCGTCCCGATCGATCCTCCCGCCCGCTCCTAGCCGCCGTGGGGTGCATCGGGACGGGCCTCGGCGGGGGGGGGCTCGGCGACCTCTTTCCCCGCGACGTCGCACCTCCCCTTCGGGAGACGCCCCCCGCCGCCTCGAAGCGTCGCGAGGCCCCAACTCCGGTGAGACCGAGACGAGCCTCTCCCCCACGGCCCTTCCGCCGCTGCACCTCCGACGAGCCGTCCCCTCCTGGGCACCCGACGCCATCTCCGGCAGGTCCAGCCCCAGTGTAGCGGCTCAGCTCGTCGTCCACCCATCCCTCCTCGCCGTCATCGCCGCTGCCGCACTCCGGTGGTGTCCGATGGCGTCCTCCCGGGAGGCCTTCGCCCCCGGCGGGCGCTGGGCTCGCGCCAGTCCTCCTTCTCTTCCTCGCTAAGGGCATTACGCCCGCAAAGACTCTCCTTCTCCGTCCTCCCGCTCCGCATGGTCGCGGTTAGCCTTCTTCTCCTCACGCGATCGGGGGCTTCGACGCCCTCGCCTTCTCCGAGAGCCCCCGCCGACACCCGAGGGGATCAGATCGAGGGAGGAGAGGGAGTATGCACCGAGCGGAGGAGCGAGGCTTACCGTGCTAATGAACCCCTCTCCGGCCGCATGACGACCTTGAAGAGCTATGAGGAGTCCACCGACGCCGCCCTTGTCTGACCGAGGACCTCGCATAGCCTGCTTCCTCGGGCCGCCATCCGGTGCCCCCCAGCGCTGTTGGCCGCATGTCGCATGACAAATACATCACGTCAAGAAGGGCCGGGCAAAGACACGCCGCTAGGGAAGCCGGGCGACACCGCCGAGGCGTCCAACCCCGATCGGGTTAGGTGCGCCAAAGAGGAGAACACCTTCTTCACCCGCATCACCTTCGGGCGATCAACTCCTTCCACCACGATGGCGGCTCGAGTCGAACACCTTCCCTGTGTGTAGGCCGGGAGGTGGTCGCCATCGTTATAAGGTAGAACCACTTGCTGTGCTGACCATGGTTCGAGGAGGCGAGCCAAGGGATGTAGGCCTCATGCTCTTGGACCGCAGCCGCAGCGCAGCTTCCCGTCCGGATGGCCAGCCGCTTCCCTTCTCCTTCTCCTTCTCCTTCTCCTTCTCCTTCCCTTCTCCTTCTCCGCGGGACTTCAGGACAGGGTGGCCTCGAAGAAGTAGAGCCACAAGTCCCAAGTGGGCGCCGATGCCGAGGAATCCCTCCCACGCCACGAAAACCATCGCGTGCGTGATGCAGTTGGGGGCGAGGTTGTGGGAGCCTCCGGCCATAGTACTCCAGGAGCGCGCGGCGAAGCGCCCCACCGCATCCCCGAACCCGCGCCATGGAAGGCCGTGAAGCTCACGACGTGCCCTCTTGGGGACGCGGAACCGACGCCCGGCGACGCAGACGATCCACTCCCGCCGGGGTGTTTGACCGAGCACGCCAGGAGCCCTTCTCCACCAGCGCCTCAGCTCCACCTCCGTCACGGAGCATGACTCCCCAGTCCGCCAGGCCGACGATGTCCACCTGGCGCCATCGGGAGGAAAGGCCGAGCAGATCGGGCGGGCCGGAAGTTTCTTCCTCTTCTCCGGCAAACTTGAGCTTTCTCCTACGGCGGGAAGGCAAAGGCGAGTTGCAAAGAACGCAGGAGGAGAGCCAACGCTGGCCGCCGCATAGGTATTTATACCCGACGCACTTCCACCGCCTCCGTCTCCCCAAGATTCACGCGTGATCGGCTTCCGATACGCTCCACCCCGATTGCACCTCGCGCACGGCCCAAGGCGCCGGCACACCGGTAGCCGCAGCCCACACGGGATCGGGCGCCCACACACGCGCTAACCACGCGCACCCCATAAAGGATCCGGGTCACGGAGCCCGGGCCCCGCCACCGCGCCGTGGCCTCGGCCCGGAAAGCCGCAGCGCCGTACATCCCATCCCCCGTGGGACCCACAAGCACGCTACAGCACCACCACGGGAAAGTGGGACCCTCCACCTCCTCACAAGGCGCTCCACGCCCCTCCCTGCCTGGCGCGCCCACGCCTCCGACGAGGCAAAACGGGGGGTTTCTTTTTTCTTCTCTTCAGAAACCCGGCGCGCCCACGCCCAGAGGTTCACGGGCTGGCCCATCTCGGCAAACAGCCACCTCGGGCAATGCAGTTCGGACGCCTCAAAGGAAGCCCTTACGTGAGGGGACTGTCCCTAGCAGCATCCGAGGCCCCAGGGCAGCCGAGCTAGGGGATCCCGTGGAAGAGCACCGAGCCCTCGGGACCCGGTTCGGGACACGAGCCCACCTCGGTGCATACCGTGCAGCTCTTATGAAACAACGCCTCCGGGCCCAGCCTGACCCCAACGAATCGAGGCACCCGTTTCATTTGGATCTTCCCAACAGCTCGACGGATCTAGTCGTGTTCCCGACACTCGTCGACGATAGCACGACGAAAGTCCACCCTCCTTCCCAAGGAAGGGACGCGGAGGCGTAAAAACTCGACCGAGTACCGATCGGATCCCCCCTCGTCATCACGAGGGCCCGGAGGCTTCCCCAACACGAGGACCGACTCGCGAAAACGTCCCGCCAGCCGAACCATCGGACGAGCCGACGGCCCCTGGGCGGCACCACAAAATAACAAAACACGAAAGACTCGGATGAGCGCCTCAATCCGAGGCCTCGGGGGCTACACCCCGGCAGTGCTCTCCAACGACTCAAAACACTCCGAGGCCAAGCCCTCAGGAGTCCCAAGACACCCCGAGGCCTCGGTTACACCCCGCCAAGGCGCACCTCGCGGAAAATTCCAAAGGTGACCGAGGAGGCGCGACCTTTAACCTCTCCGAACGAGTACACTTACTCATTCGTGAGGTTCGGGAGCTACTATCTGGGGACCAAAATAAGGGCCCCTTTGGGAAAGCCCAACAAACACAAAACTAGGCCCAAGCAGGCCGCTTATTGCGCAAATCCGGGGCGACGGCCCCAAAGCAGCCGGGAGGGCTCCTAGCCTCCATCCCGTCCGAACCCACCCGCAAGGGCCTTTGGGGCGGCCGATTCTTCGCCGCGCCCGAGGCTTCCGCGCTAGGGCCTCGGGCCGAATCCTCTCCACCCGGCCCCGCCACGGCCCCGCAACCAGTGGCTCGACGGACGCCTCCAGTCAAAGCCGCACCATTGACTTGACGCGATATGCACCGCCACTGGCCCATACCCCTCGCGGTCGTGGGCATCCCATGCCCCTGTGGATGGACATAATCCCGCCGCGACCCACACCGGCCACGCCGACGCGATCTCCACAAAGAAGGCCCCGCCCCGCCACTATGGGACGCCAGCCGCCTAACCCCATGCCCCAGTCACGCCGCCAAGTCCTGAACGCCATCCACCACGCTGAGCGACGACCGCCGACATCACCCCCAAGACGGGGTGGACTAAACGCCCTCCGGCCAAACCGTCCCGCCTCGGAGCTTTGAGCCCGGATGGGCGGCATGGCGGAGCCCATCCACGGCTGTTCCAACCACTCCCCAGACGACCCCACGCCCGAGGCTCCCCGAGCCCCGGATCCCAGCGGGTCAAAGCTACAGCCCAGCTACAGGGCCCGGACCCCCCATCATCACGCTCCACCAACTCCGGCGAGGGACGCCCGTCATTCCGCCAACAAGGCGGTGGAGGCGATGCAGCATGGCCCCGTCACGTTCAAGGACAACCTGCCCACGCGGAGCCTCGGACGAGGACACACGGAAGCCCATGACTTTGCTACGAGCACGACCACCTCTTATAAGGCCCGGTCCCCCCCCCACGGCTATAAAAGGGAAGACGGGCGCCCATACACACACGGCGCACACAAACCTCACACACGCCTGATATTGGCACTTCACTCAATCATCCACGAGACTTGGGACCCGTGTCCCTTTCTCATTGCTTGTACACCCTACCTACGAGCACTGCGGTGTGATAATACAAGAACACCTCTCCTCCCACCGGACGTTAGGGCATTCTCTTGCCCGAACCAGTATAAATTCTTGTGTTCATCTTGCACACCATCCGGAAGTAGGAGCACGCACCACAAATTCACTCGTTGGTGCTAGGGCCACCAGTTCTAGCACCGACAAGGCCCTAGTGGCGTTGTAGCGGATCGGTCTTTCGTAATTTCGCTGTCGGTGCTAAGACTGCAGGATTCAGGGGAATCCTGATCGGTGTGTGGACTTTTCATCCAACCCCCCACCCGTGCCGGATGTATCATTTGGTATCGAGCTGGGCCCTTGTTTTTAGGGGTGGAAATAATGAGGACATCCTCCACTATTACCCGCTGGCAAAGACGCAACAAAAAAATGGGCCAACTGGCCCAGTTGTAGTCGGGCGGCGACCGTGTGAGCCTCTAAACAATCCCACCTTGCTTAGCTTGGGAGGAGGAAGCCACCTTAAAGGGATAGCCACCCTTTCCCCATCGGACGCACCCAAGTGCGGTGCTAAGGTTGCCGAGGCGCAACAAGAGGCCCTAGTGGCGTTGTAGCCGGATCGGTGCGTCATAATTTCGGGTTGTCGGTGCTAAGACCTGTGGGATTTAGGGAATCCGGATCGGTGTGTCGGGCTTTTCATCCAACCCACCTCGGGCCGGATGTATCACGCTTGAACTGATAAACGGTTTGCGAATCACTTCGTTTTCCACAGCTCGTTGAATCGGCAAAAGATCAAGACATGCATGTTTGGATTCATTAGCATTAAAATTAACACTAAAATTTCTCCGAAATTTTTGAAACTTCGGTTCTATCGATGGGGTCTGATAAAATAAGATGTACGCCAAATTTTTCTGGGATTTTCCTTCTCCAACGTAGACAGCCCAAATTCACCCGATCCACAACTTTACCCTTACTTATAATGTTTTATTCTTGTTTTCATCGGTGAACAAGTGATGTTTAATACCTCATGAATAATTCAAGTCAAATTCTATAATTTTTTTAAAACAATTTGATTTTTATTTTTGAATTCGGTCCGATATTTTCGATGATATATACTATTTTTTTGCGAACAATGATATATACTATGTTTATCCTATTTATGCATGACCTCCGACAAATTTTTTTATTTCTGATAATGAGAACCCTGCTTGTATTCAGATTTGTGAGGGCGTACGTAGCAGCATGCCGACGTCAGAATCCTTCATGTCTGCTGCGCCAACGCTCGTCGAACAGCGGCAGCAGCCGGTGCACGGCCGGCGCGGCGGCGTCACCGCCGTGCGTGGTGCCGCCGTCGCAGGGCGGCTCCTCCCTCCCCGGGCCTCGAGAAGAGGCCCCGCCGCACCGACACGCGCGGGCCGCAGCGAGCCTCATCGTCCAGGCCTCGCGTCGCGCCAGAGCTGAGCGCGGAAGAGGCAGTGTGGCGCCGAGGCCTCAACGCCTGCTTCCAGGGTGGCAGTGGCACCCCACTGATGGCGTCAGGGAGGTCGTCTTCTATCCATTCCAGTGTCTTCGTCACGCCCGTCGGCGCCTCCGCGGGTGATTCCGGGCGCCAACGACTGTCGACGCCGACGGCTGCGCTGAGCGATTCGGATCGGCTGATGACGCCGGCGAGAGCAGGAGAGCCACGGCGGCGCACACTGAGAGGACGGAAGCATCATACGCGTGCGTGAGGCATGCATGGTGTTGTTGTCTTGCAAATCTTTGCTTTCCTTTGGAGGAATCAAGGTGAGACAGAGGGTACTTTATAGGAAAGCTCCTTTATAGGAACTTTTTTTTTTCTTCGTAACTTGCAAACTTTAATGGAGGGAAGTTTTTTAATCCAAGTTTGTTGTAGATCTAGTAACACACTTGATGAGAAACGTTGCCCGCAGAAAACCGTTTCTTTAAAGTTCAGATGTTAACTGAGACAGATTTCAGCAGGCAGCAGCTGACGGGTTTTTTCGCGATCGGGTTGTGCCCATATTTCATTAAGTGGAGAAGCAAAGTACACAATCGACCACGTCGACAAGAGGAAGGCGAGAGGCCTCACAGCATGCCGGAGAGGAACCTAGACTATTGGATACAAGAGTTGCAGAGCAGCTGACAGGTACATTTGTGACATCTATAACTGAGAATAACTCGTCCCATGGGAAAGATCACCTGGGATCGGATCATATTTGTTATGTATGTTAGTACAACATAACAACATTTTAATTTTAGTTTATTAAAATTTTGCCTAGACCTTACCAGGAGCACCATATTCAATCTGAACCTTCTTACTCTGCTTTTTTGACACACTGCGTCCACCATTAGGTTCATTAGGTGTACTTTCTGTATTAGTTACATCACAATCTTTCACATTATCTGTGACAGAATCTCCTACGGTTACGTCTGCTCTTGGTTTCTTGCTAACATTTTTTCTTTCCCTGACTTGAACCTGAATGAAGCCTATTAGTGCTTGACGATCACCAACCTTCATTTTAATTATCTGAGAACTCCTTACCTGCACTACTACCAGAAGCACCGTACTTTGTTCCTCCTCAGCACCTCCTCCATCAGATTAAACCCCAACCTCATCATCATGTTCAACATCTTCTTCACTAGAGCCTCATCTTGTATAAATTCAGCATTTTTTTAACCTGCCTTGCATTTTTAAATAAACATCGTTTTTGGCAGACTATATCCTGCATGCTCCTATAATCTTCTGTGTCGCTGTCACCATCTAGATTAGATTTAGAGGCACTTTTGCTTCCTGGGATTTGGCTGATGTTATACTTCACACCAAAACCGACCTTCCAAGAATACATTAAGGCAGATCTCATGGCTGGAAGATCTTGGGTATGCTTGATGGCTGTCTGTTATTCCTTCAGGTAACATAATAATTTTTATTCTGTTTCATTTTTGATGGATAAATGCCTGACAGATAAATATTATAACGATTATGTATTTATTTCATGTTGTTAGATAATTAGATTTGCATACTTGGACAACATCAGATTCATTAGTTATACCACAACCCAATTGCAAGTGCCAAGGGTTGCATACTTATACGAAAAACTAAAGAAACTAATCAAAGCAAGCAATTCTCCAAAACTGTTTTGCGAATGCGCACCACGAAGAACAGTACTCTGCACTTGCAGTCATCAATGTAATTCCCCAACCGCATGCCACTAGTACTGTCCTGACTCTGTTGCTGCATGCCCTCATGACATAGTGAACATCTCCTCCGATCCCTCAAAACTTTTACACTTGCAAGTCGAAAAATCTACACATCTCTTTTCTCTTCATGCTCAATCTATCTGTTACAATCTTCAAGCTTTTCATGCACAATAAATCTATCTAGGCCTTGTTTAGATGGTGAGAGAGAGATTGAAAAGTCCTGTAGCACTTTGTTTTTATTTGTAAATATTGTCCAATCGTGGCCCAACTAGGCTAAAAAGATCTGCCTTCGATTTACAAACCAAACTATGCAATTAGTTATTTTTTATTTATATTTAATGCTTTTACATGCGGCAAATCATTTGTGAGGAGAGAGATTGAAAAGTCCTGTAGCATTGCTTGTATGTGGTAAATATTGTCCAATCGTGGGCCCAACTAGGCTCAAAAGATTCGCCTCGTGATTTACAAACCAAACTGTGGCAATTAGTTATTTTTTTTATTTTTATTACCTTTATATGGGTATAAATTGATGTGATGGAGAGAGAGTGAAAAACTTGCAAGTTGCAGGTGCATCTAAACAAAGGTCCTATTTCTCCTCCCCACGCAGCACAGCACCTTCAAGGCTCTTATGAAAATAAATATCAGACTCTGCTTGCTTTCCCT
>JADLZL010005565.1:0-284982 GCA_015844335.1 Chrysopogon serrulatus | reverse complement strand
ACAATTATATTATTATTATTTTTTTGAATGCGTATTGTTCGCTTCTTGTTTATGTAGACGCAACATCTATAATTTATATAATTTAGAGCATTACATATAAATATACTATATAACACTATTTATATATTATATATGTCTATAGGTCCATAATATAATATTTACACATATCCATTACGGATAAAGTATTTACAACTTAATTGTTCTCCGCCACTCAAGCATCGTACAAATGATCATTTTGGTTTGGTTTCATTGGCTCGTCAGTGTTGAAGTAGTACTCGCCGGCGGGATTCAGGACTTGATCGTTAAGAAATCCTGCGATTGTCTCCTGAATTCCTTTTAGGCGGACTTCATCTAACACCTTCTGCCTCAACCATGTCTCCTTTAGTAGACATTAAAGAAAAAAGTTAGAGGTATGAATAAGATTTATTAAATAGCAACAAATAAATGAAATGAACTTATTATATATACATGTTACATACTTTTGCGTGCTCAAGATTTGTTCTTTTTCATAGACCGTCAGAAATTCGTAGATATAGTAGCCACATAAATTTTTGCCCGGTGGCTGCCGTAGAATCCACTGAACTAGGATAGGCTTTGAAAGTGGCGCTTTCAAATCTGGACGGTGTTTCTGCACGAACCCAGCCCAAACCCTAGCAATAAAACAATCATTATTAATTATCTATTACCGAGTTAAAGAGCTGAAATTAATATTTAGAGATCGAAGTTACCCTTGGATAATATCTATTATTTCTTGGTAATCTCCACGTGGTTTTCTCAACGAGTCATAGATTACCAAATGATATTGCCGAGAGATCAATCACAATTAGTATCCAATGATAGCTGCATTTGTGTGTAGGCAAAATAATTATATATCTTCATACTTGATCTGATTAATTGGTTTAATAGAATGTACACACGATAACGATACTTACTTAAAGTTATAGGGAAAGAGTATATATCTTTTATCCTTTTGATTGATCAAATACCTCCGTAGATTTCTCTCCGTTTGAACTCTCCATAAGACATACGGAGTCTTGGGGTCTTTGAATATAACATAAGGATCTACAAATCCAATCTCCTTGTCATTTCTAACTCTGAGGTCCCTCATCATGTTTCTGCATATGTATAACCGGTTTCTGTAATTAGTTATACATATATATGATAAGTTTCTGTGACATTATTAAAAGAAAGAATCACTTACGAGACGAAAGCGGTGATTAGAGCTTTATCCGAGGCGTCCATGTGGCATAGCTGGTGTAGCTCATTAAATTAAACACAAATAACATCATCACCACGGAAGTAATGATGGTTTCTAATTTGGACGCAAATATAGTCATCTGCTCTTCTACCACACGCTGCGAGGTACCACTGGTTTAGCAAGTACATTTGCGTGCCAAGTTTGCTGAGGGCCGCAGGGTTGAATAGACTCTTGCCATATTCATATGTCTTCTGCCAATGATCAATTTCTAGAGCACTTTCAATTGCTGCCCCAGCTATCATTTGGGCTACGCTAAGACCAGTGTCCGCAAAAAAATTATCAAGATCCTCATAGTTTAAATCTGGAGGTATCTGTTGGTCTAGCATGTCGATGTTTGAACCATATTCATTCCCAATGACTAGCGGGGGCACTGATTGCTTTGATTGTTCCTCGAGCTGTGCTACACCCTTGCTTGCTCTTTTCTCTTTCTTATTCCCTTCTTCTATGGATTTGCTTAGAGTGCGATTATAGTCCGATAAAGATGATGATTCTTTCTGAGCTTGACGCCTCTTTTTTTGTTGAGCCTGAACCCTTTGCCGTAGATCTTCTGGCCGTAGTAAGAGGTATGGCTTCTCAGGGTTTCGCTTGGATTCTCTTTCATCCTTAAGTTTTTTGAAGAAACTGTCCACATCTGACTTTACCAAAGCCTCTATTTCTGCAGCAGTCTTCTCATAGGACAGCTTCTTAGGAATGATAGGTTGTTTCTTTTCGAAGGCTTTCTTCTTTGGCGGCGGGGCGGCCGACACTTTTGATTGTGTGGTCGACCTCTTCTTCAATGGTGGGTCCACCGGTTTTGGCGCTGGAGCCACGTGTGGAGGCGATGGGGCGGCCGGTGGGGGGTTGGAGCCCGACGTGGAGGCGAAGGGGCAGCCGGTGTCGGTGTTGGAGCCCGAGGAGGCGGCGTTGGAGCCCGAGGTGGCGGGGTTGGAGCCCGAGGTGGTGGTGTTGGAGCCCGAGGTGGCGGCGTTGGAGCCCGAGGTGGTGGCGTTGGAGCCCGGGAGGCGGCGTTGGATTTGGAGGCGATGCGGCCGGTGTCTTGCCTTTGCCTCGCCATCACCCGCAAAGACTATGACATGTTGGTGACCACCTGTGAAACCAAAGAGGTATATGAGTAAACCGCTAACTAAGGGAATGCAAAATAAAGTTAGTGAATAAATGTATCGTCAAGTTTCATCCGCACCTAGGGTTAGGTTCATGACGAGGAGGTGGTGGTAGACTACTAGGTGATGCCCCAGGAATAATGATGTAGCGCTTGCACCAACAAATGAAAGCCTTCTCTGCTTGTCCTAGAGTCTTCTCTCCATCACCTCCTTCTATCTCAAGCTGCACATTTTTGAAGCCTTTGACAACTCTATCCACCGAGACACTAGTATATCCAACTGGAACTATCGCCCCATGGATTCTTGGTGTCTTCGTAGGGTCGATAGGAGTTACAACACCGATATCAACCATGACTGTGGCAGCCCCCTGTGGAATATGCAGCTCACATGTTGTCTTAGCTTCAGTGACGTCATCCACCGGAAAGCGCAGCCCCACGTCGTCTTGAATAGTTGGCACCTCCGTGGAAGCGCAAATCGCTTTTCAACCGACCGCGGGGGCTAATGTTGACTCCTCGGCTCGATGCGGTTGCCTTTGTATAGACTTCTTGCTTCACTTGCTTGCCTTTTGATTTCCTCGTTCATTCTATCTTCTAGCGCTTTCTCTCGCGCTATCGCTTCACGAGCCGCTTCGCGTGACTCCATCACCATTGCCTCCAACCTACGCAACCGCTCTGCCTCCTCTTCCTTCTTTCTTTGGCGGCTTCTATAAGTGGGTCTATCTTTAGGGAATCCATGCTCCCACGATATCTCCCCATAGCCTCTTGTTCGCCCACCGTGTTCAGCAGTCTCCAGGGCGTATGTCAGCTCATCCTTCTCTCTATTTGGCTGCCAGGCACCACTTTCAACTAATCCTCGGACATAGGCCATTCTCTGTCCCACTCTCTGCAGCTTCTCGCCGTACACTACCTTTTCGGTTCTAGGTCCAGGGTTCCCCATGACCGAAGAACCAATACTTGGCGCGAGGCCAAAGTCACGGTGATTCTGGTTCCATCCCCTTGTCAACAATCTCCTGTTCCAAACACGCCACTTAGGAATAGCAGTCCGGTAGCCACCTGAACCCAAGTGATGGTGGTATTGCTTGTGTCTAGCATTTTCCTGATTACGGATCATCCGTGCCTGACCCTCATCTGAGTTCTTAAACTGTACGAACTCATCCCAAAAAGGCCTCAACTTGACGAAGGCCTTGTTGGTGAAATCCGGTGTCCGGTTATGTGCAACAAAAGTCTTGTAGAGTTTCTTCTTCGAAGCCTGAAATTGTTTGGCCATCTTCTGCATAGCCCAGATTTGAACCTTCTCCTTCAAAGCTTCATCCTGTGTATCGAGCGTGAAATGTTGAAGGATATCTAGCCATAGCAATTCCTTGTCACGATCCGAGACATAACTAATAGTAGGGTCATCTTTCCGTTGCCTCCATTCTCGAGCACTGATCGGGAGCATGTCCCTTACAAGGTATCCACAGTGCGCAACAAATTTCTTTGAATGTTCCCCAAGTACTTGGCCTGTACCCTCGTCGAATTCTGACAGAATGTACCGACCCTCCAACGGCTTCTTCGGGCCTCGCACTTTTCTACTACTCCCGGAAGCTGTCGCCGATCCAGAGGGCTACACAAAGAAGTATAAATATATTAATACAAAAGCCATTCTTTTTAATTTCATGTATATACATATATACTAGATTGTAGATAGACCTCATCAGGATTGTCTCCCATAAGTTCTTCACAATCGGTAATCTTGACTCCCATCATCTATTTGTTCATCGGGATCACCTTGGACTTGGGGATTTTGATTGCCGCCGTTGTTGATTAGGTCCATCATTGCCTCATCCATGTTATCATTCGGATAGGCCATTTCTGCAAAAGTTGTTAATTAAAAGATGTTAGAATTCAATTTGTCATGTAGCGCCACAAGAAAAAAAAGAAAAAATATACATGAGGAGGTTAATAAAGTTAATTACTTGACATAAAGTTACATAATAAAGTCACATGATATTACTATTATTAATAAAGTTACTTGCCATTCTATTAAAATATTACAATGTTACAAAACCTTAGATATTACATGAGGAGGTTAGTAAAGTTAATTAAAAGTACCATTAATAAAGTTACATGACATAAAGTTACATAATAAAGTCACATGACATTACTATTATTAATGAAGTTACTTGCCATTCTATTAAAATATTACAATGTTACAAAACCTTACATATTACATGAGGAGGTTAATAAAGTTAATTAAAAGTACCGTTAATAAAGTTACTTGACATAAAGTTACATAATAAAGCAATTCTATTAATAAAGTCGCTAGGTCGTAGGTGTCTTGTTCGTCCGGGTCGTCGCTAGGTCGTCGCTAAGTCGCTAAGTCGCTAAGTAGGAGTTTGGTCGGTGTCTTGTTAGTCCGGTTAGGTCGCTAACTCGCTAAGTCGCTAAGTCGCTAAGTCGTCCGCTAGGTCATCGTGTCTTGTTAGTCCGGGTAGGTAAGCTAGATTAGGTAAGCTAAAGTCGCTAAGTCGCTAAGTCGTCGCTAGGTCATCGTGTCTTGTTCGTCCGGTCGTCGCTAGGTCGTTGCTAAGTCGCTAAGTCGTCGCTAGGTCATTGTGTCTTGTTCGTCCGGTCGTCGCTAAGTCGTCGCTAGGTCGTTATTAGGATGTCGTTAGGGTTTCAAATAAAACGAATAGTTTTGATTCGCCCACGTTTAACGTTCATCGCGTGGTTGCATTCCGCCAAATCCTGCATGGAGATGCTCTCGGCTCGGGCTCGATGGCCGGCCACCACAACACACATACACGCATTCCGCGGCTCGATGGCCGGCCACCACAACACACGTACACGCATTCCGCAGCTCGATGGCCGTCGAACAGAGACGCAACACATGCATACACAGCTAGTTCGCGCGGCGCCACCCTTGACGGCGTTCGACCAGCGCGCGGGCCTCGATCTTTGGCGAGGAGGAGGCGGCGGCCGCGCTCTGCTTACCGGGCGAGGCGGCGGCGGCGGCGCTTTACGGGCGCCTGACCAGAGATGGAGGCGGCGGCGGCTGGCTGGACCGGCGGCGCGGCGGGCGCGGGCCTCGCTGGCCGGCGCGCGGGGTAGCCGGAGAAGAAGGACGCAGCGCCGGGCGGCGCGCGACGACGGCTCGGGACGAGCGGGCGGTGCTCTCGGCTCGGGGACGAGGGAGGGATGGCGCGGCGGCGCCTTCGGAAGGCGCTGGCCGCCGCTGGAGAAGAAGGACGCAGCGGGCGGCGCGAGGACGGCCGGGGACGAGCGCGAGGACGGCTCGGGGACGAGGGGTGGCGGCGGCGGCGCTCCTCGACGACGGGCGCGCTGGTCTGCGCCGGAGAAGAAGGATGCAAAGGCGGGGCGGCGCCGGGGACGAGGGGCGAGACGAGGGCGGAACGGCGGCAGTTAGGGCAACGTGATCCGATGGAGTCTCGAGGAGGAAGACGACTGTTGGTTTATATACCCCGAACCTTTTAGTCCCGTGCGTATCACCAACGGGACTAAAGGTCCTTTAGTCCCGGTGCGTAATACGCACCGAGACTAAAAGTCCAACCTTTAGTCCCGGTTGGTGGTTGGCTAAAGGGGACTAGTCCCGGTTTGTGTTGTGGTCCAGGACTAAAGGTGTATTTGGCCCACAGCGTTGAGATTACAGTTTCTTATTTATTTATGCTTACAATAATTAGTTTAATTTTGTTAATTGCATAGTAAATAAAATATTAGATATTAATTTGTTAAAAAATAACAGTTCCATTTCTTTTTTGTCTAATTGCTTTCATAATAAATTTGGGAACATAAAATCTTTCCATACCTTATAATAGCAAACTTAAATATTAAAAATAATTAGTATTTTGTTAATGCGAAAATATATTACTTAATTTAAATATCTTAAAGTAGGTGTTTTTGACGAGAAATTTGTTTGTGCATTATTTAAACATAAATTTTGTTCATTTATCATCATTAATCTCTAAAATCATGCTACACGTGGTATTCACCATTACATCGGATTATTTTTGAAATATTTTTTCTTATTCTTATTTATTTATGCCTACAATAATTAGATTAATTTTGTTAATTGCATAGTACATAAAATATTAGGTATTAATTTGTTAAAAAATAATAGTTCCATTTCTTTTTGTCTAATTGCTTTCATGATAAATTTGGGAACATAAAATCATTCCATCCCTTATAATAGCAAACTTAAATATGAAATCTTTCCATCCCACATGTCATGTCAATATTTGAAATGATATAAAATAAGAAAAACTAATATAAACATCTTATGTTACAATTGTCACATACACATACTCTAATACACTCTATTTATTAGGCGGGACACAGTAGTGTGATCTTCTTTTTGACGTATGTTCCTTGGTCATGATCTTGACGTAACCATGGAGTGTCCTCAGTATTTATCATGATGCTCGGATCTTTGGTCACATTGAAAGGCGTGATTCGGTCATCCCTTTCATAATCTTCTGAAATATCTGACTTGTCCTCAATTCCCATAATGTTTCTTTTCCCTGAGAGAACTATATGGCGTTTTGGTTCATTCGTTGATTTGTTGTCATTTTTCCCTCTCTTCTGTTTTGTAGACATGTCTTTCACATAGAACACCTGATTCACATCAGCAGCAAGGACGAATGGTTCACCTTTGTAACTAACATTGTTGAGGTCCACTGTTGTCATTCCATAGTCTTTGTCAACTGTTACCCCGCCTCCGGTATTCTTGACCCATTGGCACCGGAACAAAGGGACTTTAAAATTAGGTGCGTAGTCTAGTTCCCAAATCTCCTCTATGCAGCCATAATATGTTTGTCTGTTTCCATTCGGGTTGGTGGCGTCTACGCGAACCCCACTGTTTTGGTTCGTGCTTTTTTATCTTGGCCTAGGGTGTAAAATGTATTTCCATTTATCTCGTACCCTTTGTACGTGAGGATGTGCCATGATGGTTGCCTAGCCAACAAATATAGTTGCTCATCAATCGGGTCATTACCCTGACATTTTTTTCGTAACCAATCACTGAAAGTGTCCATGTGCTGACGCATAAGCCAAGCTTCATTCTTCTCTGGGAACTGGGATCGTAGAAAGTCCTTGTGTTTCGTGACATACGGCTCCACCACGGATGAGTTTTGAAGAACAGTGTAGTGTGCTTTATTGAAATAATCGTCCCCCGTACCGATGTATGTTTTCTTTCCTATTGTTCCCTTTCCACTCAGTCTCCCCTCGTGTCGCGATTCAGGAACACCAATTGGGTCAAGTTCAGGAATGAATTGAACATAGAACTCAATGACCTCCTCTGTCCCATAGCCCTCTGTGATGCTTCCTTCTGGCCGAGCACGCTGGTGAACATATTTCTTCAGGACTCCCATAAACCTCTCGAAGGGAAACATATTATGTAGGAACACAGGACCAAGAATATTGAAACGACCCGCAATTTCCTCGAAGGGAAATCCACAGAGTACATCGAATACAGTTGATACCATAGTTCATACATCGCGAAAGATACAAATTACAGAGTATTACAACACTTGTAACACACCTAAGTACATTGTATCCTAGCGATAAACACACACGGTTCAACATCAGAGTAGGCGTAGCGCCATAGCGGGTGAAGGCTCCTCCTTCACGAACGATCATCAGAGTCACGGTAGAGTATCAGCGGGCGTAGACTTGATCTCCTTAACCACACTTGAGTGTAGGAACGTGACCACCTAATCCTTCCAGCTCCATTATCGTCGTAGGCCTCCTCGGGTACCAAACCTGCTCAACTCTATCAGTACGATTTGTACTGGCCACCGGCTCCCACCCTATGCTTTGCTTTGCTATGTGGTAAGTGGAATGCAAGGGTAGAGAAAAAAGGCCTATATTTGGTCAGTAGTTTTCCTATGCCAGTTCATAAAGTAAATATAATATAGTTCATCAAGTTTTTAACCCATCTCATCCACACATCCATCCATCCCATCCACACCCACATCCATGTCCACACATCTCACCACACTCTCACTCTCTAGTCGGCAAGGAAGACTCCCGCTTCTCCTTGCCTCAACGGCCTAAGCCGGAATCCAACATCACCCAGGGGGAGAGAAGAAAAGGACACCTCTCACTATAACGAACGTGTGGTACTCACAGGAATGTCCATACCGGGGACACGGCTATACGTATAGATTTAGTAACTCTGCAGAGCTTGTACACCCGAACCACAAGATCACCATCATCGACGATGCCTCGTCTAGGGGCGATACCAAGCCGCCGCCTAATCGCCCGATGCCGCTCTACCACTCACTCTGGGGCACCCCGGAGATCCACCGGCACGCCGAGATCGTGAGACGTGGTACCGGATCCCGATGGATACCACGCTTTCTCGGGAGGGTGTGGGTCTCGGCACCCGTACCTCCCTACACTATCACCTATCAACCTAGTAGTAGCAAAATGGGGGCAGCTAGTCGTCAAGTCGGACCCCGCCCATTCAAAGACGAGTGGCGTGCACGAAAAGGTCCCATGTGAACCGGACGACGCCAAATCAGTCCTTAGAAGGACTGGACAGGATATCTTCACAAGGGGCTCAGCGCCCGTGCCTCGACGGCACCTCCATTCCGAGGATTCATCCCACAAAGACACTCCTCCCCGGAATCTACCCACATCACATGTACCCGCCACAGGTACTCTCTCACATAGGGAGTGCCCAGATCACACTCCTCCGGCAAGACTTGTCCCCTGACTCGTCGTAGATCCTGCCCAGTCGACACAACCCTCACTACACACCCAAGACACACGCCAAGATCTCTCTCAAGTTATCCCCAGTTATCCAGTTTATGGCACCATGTGCCTTAGCCACACACAAGCATGTATAAGTAGAGTAAGTGTGTAGTAAGTATCATGAAGTAGGCGAGCGTCTATCCTAGCAGCGGGTGTGCAGGGGGAAAGGTTGCGTCAAGGTAATGGCTTATCAAGGAATCTACCATGCATCCTATCATAATTATTTGCATAAAGTAAAGCACTAGCAGCTACATATTGTATGTCTAATAGGATTCTACGATGTTGGGTGGGACGTGGCACCTGTTCATAGCAATCCATAGTCATCCATCTCCAGTTGTCCTTGTGCTTCCTGCCTCCTTTGGGTCTTCGGCCCGTCCGTCATCATCGTGATGCAACTACCTCGGTATAGCGACAAACAAGGCAAAGAGCAATCAATCCCTAACCAAAATCCAATACTCCCCAAAAAGAAAATAAGATATAAAAGGAATTAGATAACTCCAATTAAACTCTAAAAGACTTAGCCCTCGCGGAGAGTGTCTGATCCTTGGGCTCAAAATAAGAAGTGGTTGTCCGCTAAGCATGAGCTTGGATCGAGGTCTCGAAATAGCCAGTACGTCCCGGGTCAACCATGTCGACCTGTACGGCTCCAAGAGAAGAGGCCTTGATCCTAACTTGTCTTAAACAAACACCACGGCTTGTGGCCTCACAATCCGAACGTCATGGAAATTGGCGGGGACTGGAGGATCACAAGCAAAGGGGAAAGGGAAATAGGAACAATAGGGTTTGGCCCTTGTGGCCTTTAACCTGCAAGTCACAACTACTACATAAGATTCGAGTAAGAACGATTAACATGAAACAGAGGAATCGTGACTTGATTCTGAGGCTCTTTAGCTTACCCGTCATGGTAGCCGACGGTAGCAAAAGAGATTGGAACACAACAACAGAAGAGCGGCTACAGGTCCTCTCGACCCGCACGACACAATAACGTCGGGAGCCGAGAAGAGAGTAGCTCAACAGGGGGAGAGAGGAGAGTTAGCTAGGCATGTCCATGTCGCGGCCTCGATCACATCCCCAGTGAGGATGGTTTTCCAACGGTCGATCGGGTCGACTCACACGGTCCAAGAATGAGACATAGACCATAGCTTTGCTAACTAGAAGAGTTAGTCCGGTCTTTGATCCAATCGTCATGGCTAAGACGGGATCGAACAGAACGGGCTAGCGGGGAAAAATAACAGGTAGAAAAGAGAGGGAGCGGTGGTCTACCCCTTCCAATGCACATGCCATGGCAGAAGGCGAGACATCGGAAAGGAGCGATGCACGAGAGATCACATGTGCCTAAACCACTTGTACGGTACCTCGACCAAGGTGCACTATATGCACTAAGGCATTCTCCGGGGTCTCAACGGTGCGGTTGTCACTGTGAGAGCCCAAGGAATGCTACGATCTCAATAGGTACAAACATACTAGGGCTCAAGCACGAAAGAACCAAGGAGGGAAAATAAGGTCCACCTCCTTTGATCCACTCGCCATTGCGATCGACGAGAATCAATGGAATGGAACCAGTGGCAAATAAAGAACACTAACAACCCAGATAAGCGAGAAAAGGACTCTGGTTCCACGGCACTTCGGTCCACATGACATGGCGATAGTCACTGATCGAAGGTGGTGGAACGAGAGATTCGATCCGCACCCTACTGGATTAGCGAGAATCGAAGTGAGCAAAAGAGTAGAATGGTCCGATGCTCCCCCAACCTAGCCGTCATGGTAATGGACGGTGGTCGAAGGAAGAGACCTAAGTCTTGCACGGTCCCACAAATCACACCAACTCGTAGGGCACCACAACCTCCGTGCAACTAAGGCGGCAAAAGCTATTCCTCAAGTTCATAGGATGCGGTTGTCATCACAAGAGCTGAGGAATGCTCTGGTCTAGGTGGTGCAAGCATACGAGGTGGTAGGGAAAAATAGCACAAGAAGGAAAGGGAGGGAAAAGAAGAGAAAAGAAAAGAGGTAGAGCCTGATGGTCATGGCGAGATGACTCGCGGCCGTAAGCTATACCCTAGCAAGTCGACGTCCATTGTCCCACGATAGTCGCCTCCTAGTTCGTCACCCACTAGACTAGGTCACAGGGGCTCATCAGGTGTGGGTAACACCCGCACCGATTTGCATCCACCGCAATCATGTCCTAGGGTCGAGTAGGATCGATACGATCATGCTTCCACGGAGTCAACTAAAGCGCACAAGCATCCAAATGAGGGAACGAGTTATGCTCGTCGTCTCGGTCACGGCAGGACGAACCCACGACCGAAACATCCGAGCGAAGTACAATCCCCCGACCGGCTCGAAGGCACGGTTCACAGACACACACACACACACCATCAACATGACCATGAACCGACAACACAAGATAACCGACTTAGAGTGGCACATATCCACAGCACACGAGACAATCCGGCGCGAAGGCACGGCACAGGCATAGGTAGATCATGTATGACAAGTATGAATAGGTATGTATGAAAAAGCGAAGTTTTGCCGACGTCGAGGGTGACATCGGCGGAGTTTGCGAATGATCGACCTTGGCGGGGAAAGATGAGGCCGGTAGTGGAGTGTCCGGGCAAGCCACGGTGAGCTGCAGCGTGCCCGGGCCAAGGGTGGCCAGCTGTAGTGGCCCTTGGCCGGCAGTGGCCGGCTGCAGCCACCCGTGGCCACCTCTGGCTGGCTGCAGCCATGTCTGGCCGGCTGCAGCTGGCCGTGGCGGGCTGCAGCAAGCCGGAGAAGGCCAGAAGCTGGCTGGGCGTGGCTCCAAGTGGCCGGGAAGTTGTAGAGGTCCGACGGAGTGGGGCAGGGCAGCCGCGGCTTCCCTGCAAGGTGTGTAGGACAACGGCACGAGGGCCGCCCTCGGTCGTGGGCGCGCGAAAAGTACCAAAAGGTGGGGTCTTTGGTTCCGGGAGGCTCACCGCAAAGACAGTCGGTGTTGGGGAAGGGAGTGGTTGTCGCCGGTGGCGCCGGGTGGAGCAGGTTGGCACGGTAGGACGCCGGGGTGCACCGTAGAGCCGGGCACGCCGGCAAGGCGAGGTGGTGGCACGGCGTCCGGACGCCGGTGCCGCTAGCGCTCGTGGGTGGCGAGCACCCAAGGCCGGGCCGGTGGCGGTCCCGACCTCGGCGCGGGCGGCGGGCAGAGGCCTCGGGGTGCAAGGCGGTAGGCGGGGCGCAGCCGCGCGCAACCGAGCCAGCGGCTCGGCGCGCCCGGCCCGCCGCCGCGGTGAGTACGGCCAGGTCGCACGCACGCGGGCGGCGTGGCACGGCGTGGTGAGGAGGCGGCTGCGGAGGGGCGTGCCGACGTCGGGCTTCACGGTGTCCGGGCGGTCGTGATGACGTGCGGTAGCGGGTAGGGTGTCGCGCCGACGGCGGTGCCTCCGCGAGACGAGGAACGGCGAGCCGCACCGCCCGCGGGGCGTGGCGTTGCGCTGGGTCGCGCGAAGACGCGGTGGCGCAGCTGCGGCGCATGGCGGCGAGGCGGCGCGCAGCGCAGCTGCGGGGCCGATCGGCCGGGCCGGGGCGCTCGCACGACGGAGTAGGGAGGCGAAAGACGGCGGGCTGCCGGCGGAGGCGCGCGACGGCGGCGGGCGCCCCGCCGCGGGTGGGTTGGCTCGCCACAGCGCGGGCCGTGGTGGTGGCGCCCGGCGCTGGAGGCCCGGCGCGACGGCGGGCGCCGGGGCGGCCACGTGCAGCGAAGCGGGATGGGGAAAGGCGAAGCGTGGCGGCGGTGAGGTGGAAGAAGAGTGGAGAACGGGCGGCGGCCGGGCGTTTTATACCCGCGCGGCTAGGGGTTGCCGAGGGAAGCCGGACATCTCCGGCGGCCCGTGCTACGCATGGGATGCGTGGCGCCCATCCCGTGGGCGTTGTACGGACGCCGAGGCGCCGGGGCGTGGGCGAAGCCTCGGCGGCGGCGGCCGGGAGCGCCGCCTCTAGGGTTCAGCAAGGGGCGCCGGGCCGGCGGGGCTAGCAGCCAACTGGCCTGCGGGCGGCTGGGCTGGGCTTTCTGCGATGGTGTGGGCCTCGAAGCGGGCCTTGGAGGCCGACCGGGCTTGGCCGGGCGGCTCGTAGGAGGAGGAAGGCGTGGCCTGTTCCGCAAAAAAAAGAGGAGGGCGAAAGGTGGGGTGGCCGGTTTGGGCCGGGCTAGGGTGGGCTGGCAGGCCCGCGGGGTGCAGAGTAGGAGGGGGAGAAGAAGCCCAAGAAAGGAAGGGATTTTTCCCATTTTTGCTAAAGATTGAGGAGTGAATTAGTAGTTGGTTTTGAATGAAGATCTATGGAACTCTGTAGAATCTAGGAGGATTTCAAATGGGGTCCTGATTGGTTCATGGGGAAGAAGAGAGATTTCGGGATGAAAGGAAAAAAGGATTTTCCTCCTTGTGACTATGTAAATTTGTGGGGGTTCGAAAAGGGATTTGAGAGTTATTTGAAGAAAGGAAATTCGCTATAGATGTGTGCACTCCAAAATACGATAAAGCCCAAACTTGAGAACCAACTTAAAAACATAGGCACTCATCTACAAGCAAAACTATATGTATGCATCGTTTTACTAGCAACTCCTCCCACGTTTGACCTAGCAACTGTATGCTTCACACATTGCAGAAAACTTTTAAAAAGTTCAGATTTTTGGTGTTCTGAAAACACGGGATGTTACAAATATTGATCTCCTTGACCAGATGAACTAGGAGGTGTGTCATGATATCAAAGAAGGATGGAGGGAACACTAACTCAAAGCTGATAAGACATTGAACCACATCATTCTGTAGAGCAGCAAGTTCCAGTGGATTGATTGCCTTCTGAGAAACTGCATTGAGGAATGCACATAGCTTAATGGTGGCCAGACGTACATGTGGAGGTAGAATTCCTTTTAATGCAACTGGAAGCAATTGCGTCATAAGCACATGGTAGTCATGCGACTTTAAGTTCAGAAATTTCTTCTCGGGCATATTTATTATACCTTTTATATTAGAGGAGAATCCAGATGGGACCTTGATACTGCTTAAGCATTCAAACATGATTTCTTTCTCTTCATTGCTAAGAGTGCAGCTAGCAGGTCTTAAATATTGGCGTCCATCATCTGTCTTCTCTGGATGCAGGTTGTCTCGCTCTTCCATGCGCTGCAAGTCTTGTCGTGCTTCAAGTGAATCCTTAGGCTTCCCATACACACCTATGAATACTAGAAGGTTCACACAAAGATTCTTTGTCAGGTGCATGACGTTGATCGCATTTCGGACCTCTAGGACTTGCCAATAGGGTAGCTCCCAAAATATTGAGTTGTTTTTCCACATGGGTGCGTGACCCATTTGCATCTTTTGGAACGGTTGGCTGCCCTGTCCCTTACCAAAAACTACTTTTACATCCTTAACCATCTCGAATACATCTTCTTCGATTACATTGCGAGGCTTGCATCGGTGGTCTACGCCTTACCTTTAAAATGCTTGCCTTTCTTTCTAACTGGGTGATTCATAGAAAGAAATCGGCGATACCCAAGGTACACGACCTTTCTGCATTTTTCAAATATATACTATCAAGGTCATCAAAACGATTGTGTGCACGCATTATATCCCTTGTTTGACTGCCCTGAAAAGATTACTTAGAGCAGGCCAATCATTGATTGTCACAAACAACGATGCTCGCAGATCGAAGTGTTCTGTTTGTATTCATCCCACACACGAACACTGTTTCGCTCCATAAAAGTAGGAGTTCTTCAATTAATGGCCTTAGATAGACATCAATGTCATTGTCCGGTTGCCGGGCCTTGGATGAGCACCGGCATCATAATGAACTTTCGCTTCATGCATAACCATGGGGAAGGTTGTAGATACATAGTCTAACGGGCCAAGTGCTATGACTCTTTGCTACGCTCACCAAAAGGATTCATACCGTCCGTACTTAAAAAGCGAACCTCAAGTTTCTTGCGTCTTTTGCAAACTCGAAATTCCCCGTCTATTGCTCTCCACTTTGGGACCCATCATCGGGGTGTCTCAACATGTTGTCTACCTTACGGTCTTCTTTGTGCCACCGCAACAACTTTGCATGGTCCTTGTTTTACGAAAAAGAGGCGTTTGGGGGCGTGGTATTATAGGAGCATACCACATAACCTTTGTAGGGATTTTCTTCCTGGATGTTCTTCCCCCTCAACATCGCCCGGGGTCATCTCGCCTGATCTTATACCGTGATGCTTTACATATGGGGCATTCATCTAAATTCTCATAGTCCTTGCCACGATGCGGGATGCGATCATTAGGACATGCATGTATCTTACGGATTTCTAATCCCAAAGGACGAGCGACTTTGTTTTGCTTCGTGCGTAGTGGTGGGCAATTCATTAGGGTTCGAAAGCATCTTTTTTGGATCTTCATAATTGTCCAAATGCCTTATCGGATACACCATTACATGCCTTCCATTTCAACAACTCCAGTGTTGTACTCAATTTTTGCCCATCTTGGGCGGATGGGTATAGTAATTTCTTGTGATCTTCTAGCATGCGGTTAAACTTTGCCTTCTCTTTTTCACTTTCTTATTCTTTAAATGCGTCACGAATGGCATCACCAAGAGCATCATCTTCAGCGGTGTGCCTTACGCACCTCCCTCTTCTTCACTTCTCCCATTCTTTGTATCATCGAAGCCACCGAATTGAGCAATAATGTCGTCGAGGCTCCGGTTGTTCTTATTCTTCTTCACATTCTTCCATCATTATCCTGGTTTCTCCATGCTTGGTCCAACAAATATAGTTTGGCATGAAACCCGACTTCAACAAATGTGAGTGAATATTTCTAGAGCTAGAATATTTCTTCAAATTCTGACACAAGGCACATGGGCAACGTATGAATCCATCCCGCTTTTTTTTCCTCGGCCACTCTTAAGAAATAATGCACACTATCAATGAATTCTTTGGAGCGGCGATCGGCATTGTACATCCAATGACGTGTCATTGTCTACATTGCAACATAAAGTATTATAAGTTTCTAATTAACCCGGTCACAAATTGCAATTTAATGTATGATAAGTTTCTAATTTTTAATACAAAATGAAAGTAACAAATAACCTAAAATTCTCTATTTCTAATTTTTCTAAACAAGCAAAATTAAAAAACACCAAAGTTCTCTATTTCTCTAAATAATCAAGAAATTTGGTAGGCATACTAGTTATAATTAACTAATTAACCCCATCACAAATTGTAAATTAAAGTATTATAAGTTTTTAATTTTTATACGAAATTAAAGTAACAAATAACCTAAAATTCTCTATTCCTATTTTTCCTAAACAAGCAAAACTAAAAAACACCAAAGTTATTCATACTTAGTTATAATTAAGTAATTAACCTGATCACAGATTATAAACTAAAGTATTATTAAATGAATTTTTAAAAAAACTAATTATAATGAGAAACCATAAATTTAGTATTTTTCTAACTAAACCAAAAAATATGGTAGACATAATAGTAATAAATGGTGTATACTAATTTTTTTAGGGTCTTAATTGTAGTTATCTACGTTGAAATATTCAAACGATGAAGTGATTGGAGTTTAAAATAGTGTAGAAATCAAAAAATAAAAAACCGTATGTATAACACCACTAAATGAGATAAGCTGCAGCTAAAACTTGAGAAGATAAAGTTAGTAACCTCTAAACAAGTAAATGACGGCGTAGAAGTGACGAAATGAATCAATAGCCAGAGATGTGAGCACAAATCAAGCAAGAACACATGAAGAACATGAAGAACAAAGAAGAAGAGAGTGAGCTTGGGCAGCTCGGCCAGGGGAGGAAGAAGGTTCAAATATGGGGGGAAAGATTTAATCCCGGTCCCTAACACCAACTGGGACTAAAGTCCTATCTTTAGTCCCGGCTGGTGTCACAGACCGGGACAAAACCTTTAGTCCCGGCTGGTGTCACAGACCGGGACTAAAGATGGGCCTTTAGTCCCGACTAAAGGTGTTTTTAGTCTCGGGCGCCATTTTTTGGGAGCTATTGCTCATTTTGCCCAAGTGACCAAAGGCCTGTTCTGTAGTAGTGCCCACGCTGTTGGATTGGCCACCAGAATCATGGACATATCGATAGATGTTGGAGCAAATTTGAGATTGGGGAAAAAAAGGGGAAGCGGATTGGTTCGAGAAGGAGCATGTGGCGTGGAGCTTTTTTGAACACCGCCTGCTGGTCGTAGTTAATTTTTTATAGGAATTGCTATAATTTAGTGCAAAGCTAATAATAAAAGAAGATGTCATTCGAATATGTCAAATGTGTTAGAAATAAAAGCAATTTAGCGATGCATAAAATAATTCTGACAATAAGGAAAAGACCAACAACATGAATATGATTTAACACCAGCACTAAGATCTGAGGCATAGCCGCTCTATCTAGTGCGAGCGACGAAAAAAAAATGAAAACGAACAACAAAGAAAGACAAGACATCATTACAGGTAGGGATATCGGCGCGTAGGCGGCGAAGACGAAGACGTAGCGCCGTCGACGGAGATCGGGATCGGCGGCGGCGGCGTAGAGGGAAGAAGACGTCCAGCGGCGCAGTCGCGACGGCGCTTCCCAAAACCTGATCGTCCCCTACCCGTGCGGGGGGGCGAGGAGACGTAGGCTTCGGGCACGCTCTCCCGGCACCGATGGCACATCGGCGGCGGGATGGGGAGGACAGCGGCATCGCAGCACTGTGGAACGGGAAGAGATGAATTCTACGTATGGAGGGGCGGCGTCTCGTCCCTTATTTATACACGCGTCGCGGCTAAGGAAGCGATTAGCCGCTTAATCACAGCGTTACGGTAATTGTCCTTCCGTTTGTACACTAACCATAACGTGAGAATAATTGCTTACCAAATAGGCCAGCGCAATTTTCTCCATGCATGCAAAAAATATCAAGTGACAAAAGGAGGCCGCGCACCAAGGCGGAGGCCCGAAATCGCCGGACCATTCACGCGCATGTCATGCGTGCGTGCGCCCATTGGCCCCGCCAGTGCCAGGCCAGGTCGGTGGCGGCGGCCTTGCCCGTGTGGTTCTTCCTTTTCCCTCTCCTCATCCATAGCTTCAACAAGAATGAGATAGCTCAACTATTTAAGTTGGCCTCACTTCTCTTGAAGTAGCAAGGTGGGACTAAAGTCCCCCACCTTTCCATATATAAATGCATGTGTGAGTGGGTCTTTGGGATTTATATGGAATAGTTTGGCCCATGGCCCAAAACATCTAATAATCCCCACCACATCCCAAGGGCACGCGAGTCATACTCCCCATACCCGCATCTTTGTTAATATATCAGCTATTCAGTGGAGACCGGTTAAGGTTGAACATCCACCTAGAACATCAAGATAGGCCCATCCGCAACTGCACAATGGACTAGGCCTTGAATTGGCAGTTTGGTGCGAATAGGCTTCACTTGAAGTCTTGGCCCGATACAAGGCTGCCATCGCCAACCCCGCGAGTGGAGCGTATAAGTCATACTCTAACTCACTTCATGAGCTTATTAAAGAATACCCAATTCTTATAAACTGCGACTAACGGTTGGGCTCACATAGGTGTGTTCTTACGAGGGGATACTACAGTAGGGCGGTATCTCGCTATAAAGCCTCGAGAACACATTAAGACAAAGTCAACCTGCCTTCTGAAAATGAGAGTACTTTGCATCTCCAATGGAGTGGGTTAAAGAAAAAGGTTGTACTCTCCCGTTAACCAACGGCTTGTTCTTCCCGGTCCTAATTCACGGGATCTCCGATCACATAGGTTGGGTTCCTGCTGAGGTTAACTCACACATGGGTCTCAATCCCATCTCCTTCGATGCATTGTCAATCAGCGTGCGTGATAGTCCCTTGGTGAAGGGATCTGCCGGGTTCTTAGGCTGTGCGGATATATTCCACGGCTATTACTCGAAGCTCCTCAATTTCTGACAGACTTCAGTCTATGCTTTATATGTTTGCTTTGGACTTCTTTCCATTATCCCGACTATTCTTCACCTTTGTGATCACTGTTTGATTATCACAGTTTATGAGAATAGCAGGAATTGGTTTTTCCACCATAGGTAAGTCCATCAAAATTTCTCTTAACCATTTAGCCTCACTAGAGGCTGTATCCAGAGCTGTGAGCTCTGCCTCCATTGTAGATTTTGTAAGTATTGTCTGCTTACAAGATCTCCAAGAGACAGCGCCACCACCCAAAGTGAATATGTATCCACTAGTGGCCTTCAACTCGTCGACTTAAAATCCAATTTGAATCACTATATCCTTCAAGTACTCACAGGTACCACGAATAGTGAATTCCATAACTCATTGTGCCTTTTAGATAGCGCATTACACGATCAATGCCCTGCCAATGATCGGTTCCTGGATTAGAGGAAAATCTACTCAACTTGCTTACAGCAAATAAGATATCAGGGCGGGTTGCGCTAGCTAGATACATCAATGAGCCAATAATCTGGGAGTATCTCAGTTGATCCTTTTCTAGCCTCTTATTCTTTCGAAGTATTAGGCTAGGATCATAGGGTGTTGGAGAAGGTTTGCAATCCATATAGCCAAAGCGGCTCAAAACCTTTTCCACATAATGAGATTGCAAAAGAGTAATCCCATTCTCACCCTTGTTAACTTTAATATTGAGAATCACATCGGCTACTCCCAAATCTTTCATGTCAAAATTTTGCGATAAGAATGACTTCACGTCATTAATCTCATCGATACTTGTCCCAAAAATTAGTATGTCGTCCACATACAAACACAGGATTACTCCTTTGCCCCCACCATAACGGTAGTACACACAAGTGTCGGCTTCATTTACTGCAAACCCAGCAGAAGTCAAAGTCTGTTCAAACTTCTCATGCCACTGCTTAGGTGCTTGCTTTAGGCCATACAAGGATTTGAGTAACCTGCACACCTTGCCCTCTTGTCCTTGTGCTATAAATCCATCGGGCTGGTTCATGTAAATTTCTTCCTCTAGCTCTCCATTAAGGAAAGCCGTCTTCACGTCCATCTGGTGGACAAGAAGACCATGGGAAGCAGCCAAAGATAATAGCACTCGGATTGTAGTTAATCTGGCAACAGGTGAGTAGGTGTCAAAGAAATCCTCGTCTTCCTTTTGTGTAAAACCTTTAGCAACAAGCCTTGCCTTGTACTTTTCAATAGTACCGTCAGGCCTAAGCTTCTTCTTAAATACCCATTTACAGCCAATCGGCCTGCAACCCACTGGTTTGTCTACTACTTCCCATGTTCCATTTGCAGTGATGGAGTCCATCTCACTACGGACTGCATCCTTCCAGTAATCCGCATCTTGGTGATACATATGCCTCTGCAATGGTTGTGGGAGTATCATCTATGAGATACACAGTGAAGTCATCACCAAAGTATTTTGCAATCCTTTGTCTCTTACTCCTTCTCGGAGCTACAACACTGTCATCCTCCTCATTACCAAGTGGATCTATGATTGGTTCAAGAGAGGATGTGGGTTCGGGAATAACTTCATTAGACGAACTTCGGTAAAGAACAAGCAACATTCATCGGGAAAATATTCTCAAAGAAAGTAACATCCCGTGACTCCAAGAGTGAACCAACTATAACATCTGGCGCTTCAGATTTAATCACTAAGAACTTATACGCCGTGCTATGGTACGCGTATCCCAAGAAGATACAATCAACTGTTTTCGGTCCGAGCTTGCGTTTCTTATTAATTGGTACGCCAAGCATGGCCAAACAGCCCCAAGTACGCAAATAATGGAGTGATGGTTTCCGACCTTTCCATCCTTCATACGGAGTAATATCACTATTTTTAGTTGGAACTCTATTTAGAACATGACATCTTTGTTAAAATAGCCTCCCCCACCATGCTTTAGCCATACCGGATGTTCCTAACATGGCATTCACCAAGTCCATTAACGTCCGGTTCTTTCTTTCGGCAACCCCATTAGATTGGGGCGAATGTGGTCCGTTCATGAATTATTCCATTCTCCGCACAGAAAAGGTCAAACTCATTGGAAAAATACTCTCCACCACGATCAGACCTAACACGCTTGATTTTCTTTTCTAATTGGTTTTCTACCTCAGCCTTATAAGTCTTAAAACATTCAAACGCCTCATCTTTAGATTTTAGAAGGAACACATAGCAGTATTTAGTTGCATCATCAATTAAGGTCATAAAGTATCTTTTTCCTCCTTTTGTCAACACACCATTCATTTCACAAAGATCAGAATGAATGAGCTCTAATACTGTCGTGCACCTCCCGTCTATAGCCTTGTGTGGCTTACGAGGTTGCTTTGCTTGCACACATGCTTGACATTTAGAGCCTTTGACTATAGAAAAATTTGGAATTAAATTCATAACGGATAGACGCGACATACAACCAAAATTAATGTGACACAAACGTGAATGCCATATATCAGCCACCGAATTGTTTGAATCACACACATGGTTCACAACTTTATTACAGAAATCGGAGAGTGAAAAGCGGAACAAGCCTCCGCTGTCATAGCCTTTGCCAATGAATTGGCCATACCTCAAAATGACTACTTTATTCGACTCAAATACCAGCTTGAATCTATCTCGACACAAGAGGGATCCACTAACGAGGTTCTTCTTTATTGAGGGCGCATGCTGCACGTTCTTGAGCCGCACGACCTTTCCCCGTGAACTTCGGATCGACCGAACCAACACCAAGAACGAGAAGCATGCGAGCCGTTTCCCCATCATGACGGTTGAACCTCGTGTGACCTGGTAGGAAGGAAACATAGAGATATCGGTACAAACATGAATATTGGCACCTGTATCTATCCACCAATCATTAGGTTGACATACGTAAAATACACTAGGTAAAGAATTACCATACCTAGATCCGCTAGGATCGCCAATAGTCACGTTGGCGATTTCGCCCCGCCGATTCTTCTTGATGCCCTTGCGGTTCTTGCACTTCTTGGCGAAGTGTCCAGGTCTCACCGCAAACAAAGCACACAACTTCATCCATGTTCTTCTTCTTCTTGAAAGTCGAACGACCTTACGCTTGTTCTTGCCCGGCGTCTTTGCATCACATTGGCGCTGGACTGTTCGGTGCCTTTGGTGGAGCATCCTTTGCCCGAGCCTTCTCTTCAACATCAAGACCAGCCAACGGATCCTCAACAGATCGTCTGTCTTTTATGTTTCGTAGCTGTGGCAAAGTTCCTCCAAGACGGAGGCAATTTGGCAATAATGCCACCGGCCACAAACTTATCGGGCAAAACATGTCCGAGCTGTTCGAGTTCCCTCACAATGAGTTGGAACTCGTGAGCCTGTTCCACGACCGAACGGTTTTCAACCATTTTGTAGTCGTGGTACTTCTCCATCACATACAACGCGTGCCCGGCATCTGCAGCACCCGAACTTGTGTTCAAGTGCCTCCCACAGTTCAGCGGCACTCTTGATGTTCATGTAAACATCACATAGCTGGTCGGAGAGAACGCCAAAGACGCATCCGACGAAAAATCGTCGTAGCCGCGATAAACTCCTGCACCTCTTTCTCAAATCCGAGAGGTAGTGCGGGAGGATTACCCACACGACCCAAAAACACGCCCATAGCGGTCGACCACAAGCGAGAGCCCTCGTCGCCACCTCTTAAAATTCACACCCGTGAATTTCTCCGGTTTCATCGCATCGGTATATCCCTTAGTCATCGCTAAATGCCTATCGGGTTTTTGGATTGTTGGAAATAAAAGCAATTTAGCGATGCATAAAATAATTCCGACAATAAGGAAAAGACCAACAACATGAATATGATTTAACACCAAAGACTAAGATCTCGAGGCATAGCCGCTCTATCTAGTGCGAACGATTTAAGAGAAACGAAAACGAACAACAAAGAAAGACAAGACATCATTACAAAGGGGGATATCGGCGCGTAGGTGAAGGCGAAGACGAAGACGAAGCAGACCGTCGACAGAGATCGGGATCGGTGGCGGCGGCGTAGAGGGAAGAAGACGCCCAGCGGCGGTCGCGGACGGCGCTTCCCAAAAACCGATACGTCCCCTACCCCGTGCGGGGACGCGAGGAGACGTGTGCCGCTCTCCCGGCACCGATGGCACGTCGGCGACGGGATGGGGAGGACAGCGGCAGCGCAGCACTGTGGAACGGGAACAGATGAATTCTTCGTATGGAGGACGACGTCTCGTCCCTTATTTACACACGCGTCGCAACTAAGGAAAGCGATTAGCCGCTTAATCACAGCGTTACGGTAATTGTGCTTCCGTTTGTACACTTACCATAACGTGAGAATAATTGCTTACCAAATAGGCCAGCGCAATTTTCTCCATGCATGCAAAAAATATCAAGTGACAAAAGGAGGCCGCGCACCAAAAGGGGCGGAGGCCCGAAATCGCCCGACCATTCACGCCAAGCATGTCATGCGTTTGGCCCCGCCAGTAGAAATAGCCTAGTGTGGTTCTTCCTTTTCCCTCTCCTCATCCATAGCTTCAACAAGAATGAGATAGCTCAACTATTTAAGTTGGCCTCACTTCTCTTGAAGTAGCAAGGTGGGACTAAAGTCCCCCACCTTTCCATATATACATGCATGTGTGAGTGGGCCTTTGGGATTTATATGGAATTGTTTGGCCCATGGCCCAAAACATCTAACAAAATGTTGTACAATTGGCTAATTGGGACAACGATTCAGGGGTCAAGCGCGATTGGAGTTGTGCACACTGATGCTTTTGGTGCATGATGCCAGAGCACTATTGACATGTCCCACTTCCTCGTCCTCTTTTACCTTCTTTTGTCTAGCAACATTGGAAGACATAGCAGGCCTACTTGGTTCCCAAGGCTCCTTTTCTGATAACCTCGCCAGCCAAAGGATAGGATTTTAATGCACAGTTCATCCCACACCAGGTACCAGCTACAAGCCTGATGCATCCTACACCCAGTTAGTTGGCCAGTCCTATGTGAGCTGCGAACATTTCAAGGGTAGGAATCATTTTGTGATAGCTCTAGGTTCTCGGCTCTAGTGTAGTAATATATAGTGTGCCCTTCACACCAGCGGACTAGTGTCTATAATCACCATGATAGCAATAACATGTTTCTTTATTTTATGTGAATTCAATGGACAGCATAATTTGATATTACTGACAAGGCCTTCCCCTAATAAATTTGTTAGAAATAGTAGTATCTTATGTTACTACCCATACAATAAAAAACAATTCACATTTGATTTTGCATAGTTGCCACTAATTTGTTTCTACAATATACTATTAAATCCATCCAACGTTGAAATACTTGTCTGAGAGCACGGGTTAGAAATTTTAAGAGATACAAGTATTAGTTCTAGTCAATACAACTGACTAATAAAGAATATTCATTCTAAAGTTTCTCAATTTGTCTATTTTCTAAAACGGTAGACAAAAAAGATACTTTGTACTCTATATTTAGTTATCATGAACTTATTCATTCCTGTTTTTGCAAGCGATGTATCTATATGTTTTTTATCCATACTGATGTTTTCCTTTTTGTTGTAAAAAATTCTTGTGCATAGTATCTGTATATTTTAAACATGCAAATAGTTTGAAACCTTGCCATTAACTAAGGTGGCCCTTCTTGCATCACAAATCTTATGAAGTCATGAATTTGATTTTTGAATGCAAATGTACACGTACATGTGTTTTCATGCTTTGCAACAGTTATTGATGTTTGTAACATTTAAGGTTTGGCTAAAAATTTCCTTTAACGAACAAGTTTGTGCTCTATACTCAGTTAATCCAAGCATTGCCAGAACACATGGTGGCCTGCGTGCAAAGAATTACAAGAAGAGCTTGTTGAAGTCTGATAGGATTGGGCCCAAGGTGCGGAGGAATGCCGCATCCTGTATGGCATCGTAACCATCAAGCTGAATGGTGTAGCAGTTGATGTTAAACCATCCTTGTCAACATTTATGGTTACTGCATAGGAACTTTCCCGCCACAGGAGATCTTGTCATCATTGGCGACATTGACGCTGAGTCCCCCGGTCGCGGACACTGGCCCAACATTCAAGGCCGCGTCTATGTTGAAGTTATGTGTTGAGCAGCACAAACAGGTCAAGGCATCGATGCTGACACGATCCTGCATAGTATCTTCGGTGCAAAAACCTCGCATGAAGGGACACCATCAGTTCCACATTTGTTTCCGCTTCATCCTAGCCAGCACCCAGTTCATCTTCATAATCAGCAACCTCAATGTAGAACAGCTGCTGGTGAACAGCGGTGCGCTGTTGATTGAAATCGAAGATGAATGAGCAGCGGCAATTCCAGCGTTTGAGAAGTCAGCCGGTGAACAAATTGAACGAAGTCAGTGGTGAGTCGTGCCCATGGAGTCACAACTTGGCACCTGGCAGGCACCACATCCTTCCAAGCAACCATGCCACTCGTTTCCAAGATACTAGCTATCACACCGACTCCCATCATGTCTGCACGCGAAGTGCAGCTATGGCGTCCTAGACTACTGAAGGGCAATCTACGCCTTGTTTAGATGGAGGAGAGAGAGTGAAATTCGCAACTGTAGCACTTTCGTTTGTATTTGGTAAATATTGTCTAATCGTGGCCCAACTAGGTTCAAAAGATTCATCTCGTGATTTACAACCAAACTGTGCAATTAGTTATTTGTTTTACTTATATTTAGTACTCCATACATGCGGGTGTTATGATCCTGATAACTAGAATGGAATTTAGACTAGGGATAGCACGGAAATAGAGGAAGAACTAGGAGGAAATGCGGCTGACTTCCGCAGGATTGGGATTACTTGGGGGCAACGGATTTAGAGTTCAGTTTATTCATGCCTATTCAGTACTCCGGTGTCTGCTTATATACCTGCAGCACCGTTACAAGCCGCGCCGTGCGGCCACACCCAAACGGCCCAAAGCTAATACAGCCCAGGCCCATATAGCCATAACATTCTCCCTCCCTTGAAAGCCATCTTGTCCTCAAGATGGTAAGACAACGCCTTACAGTGTCGCTGTTGGAAACTTCTGCTTGAATACTTGCTCATCTTCCCATGTCGCCATTTCTGGAGGCCAATCCACCCACTGAATCAACAGCTGTGAGACTGGTGAAGCGCCCCTGAGTATCATCTGATGTCGAGCATTCGCATCGGTTGCTTCACCTGCAATGGGTCAGTGGACACTGAAGATAGATCATTGCTCACTGATTCAGGTGGAGGAACCTGTTTCTTGATTTGAGACACATGAATGACAGGGTGAATCTTGGCTCCTGCTGGCAAATCAAGCTTGTAGGCAACTTTGCCTACTCTCTGAAGGATCTTATACGGCCCATAGAACCTGAATGACAACTTCTGGTTTGAGCGATCAGCCACTGAAGATTGAACATATGGCTGTAACTTCAAAAACACCGAGTCTCCTTCCTGAAACTCTCTCTCTCGTTCTGTTTTTGTCAGCTTGAGCTTTCATTCTTTGCTGAGCTCGCATCAGCTGTTGCTTCACCAACTGAGACAACAACTCCCTGTCCTGCAACCACTGTTCCAAATCCGGCACAGTGCATAACTGCAGATTGGCAATGCCCAACTGCCTGGGAGTGTAGCCATAAAGCACTTCAAATGGAGATTTACCCAGAGCTGAATGAGTGGAAGTATTGTACCAGAACTCAGCAACTGAAATCCATTTACTCCATTGACGTGGACAAGAGTGCACTGTGCATCTAAGAAAGCCTTCCAGACACTGGTTCAAGCGCTCAGTCTGACCATCTGTTTGTGGGTGATATGAGGAGCTCATCATCAGTTTAGTATCAGACAACTTGAACAACTGTTGCCACACTGCACTTGTAAAGACTTTATCCCTGTCTGATATGATTGCTCTTGGCAAACCATGCAACTTATACACTTGATTCATGTATAGTTGAGCAACATGCATAGCTGTAAATGGATGAGATAGAGGCAAGAAATGCCCATATTTGGTAAACTTGTCCACCACGACCAAAATTGAGTTGTACCGTTCAGATTGAGGAAGACCTTCTATGAAGTCCATGCTCACAATTTCCCAAGCTTGAGAAGGAATGGGAAGAGGCTGGAGCAAACCTGGGGATTTAATTCTTTCAGTTTTGGCCTGCTGACAGGTTTGGCATTGTTGTACAAATTCCTGTACAGACTGTTTGAGACCTGGCCATGAAAACAGCTGTTTAACTCTTGCATATGTTGCACTGATTCCAGAATGTCCTCCCACACCACTATCATGCAAAGCAGTGAGAATGTCTCTCTGAGCAGATGTATTGGAACCCACCCATACTCTTCCTTTGTGTCTGATGGTGCCTTCCTTGAGGGCATAACCTTTGCTATTTTCCTGAGTGATGGCCAATTCTATAAGCAGTTGCTGAGCTGCCCCTCATCATCAGCATAACTGTCTTGTAGCCGCTGGATCCAAGAAGGAATACACTCAGAGATTGCATGAATATCCACTGAATCTGTGCACCTTGACAAGGCATCAGCTGCTGCATTGTTGATGCCTTTTTTATACTGAATGACATATTGTAAGTCCATGAGCTTGATGAGGGCCTTATGTTGTATCTTGGATGTCACTCTCTGATCAGTCAGATGCTGTAGACTTCTGTGATCTGTTCTGATTGTGAACTGTTGATGTTGCAAATATGGTCTCCATCTTTCAATTGCTAATAGGATAGCAAGACACTCTTTTTCATATACTGACAGAGCCTGATTCCTTGGCCCTAATGGCTTACTCAGATAAGCTATTGGGTGTTGATCTTGCATCAATACAGCCCCCACTCCTATGTCATAGGCATCTGTTTCTACCACAAAAGGTTTTGCAAAATCTGGTACTGCAAGAACTGGAGCTTTTGCCAACTTCTGTTTCAGTAATTGAAATGCCTGTTCAGCCATGGGAGTCCACTGAAAAGGAGTGTTCTTCTTGAGCAAATCTGTCAATGGCCTGCTAATCATACCATAATCCTTGATAAACTTTCTGTAGTACCCAGTTAACCCAAGGAAGCCTCTGAGCTGCTTCACAGTCTTAGGTGTGGGCCATGAGTTGACAGCTTGAATCTTGTTAGGATCAGTTGCAACTCCTTCACCAGATATTACATGTCCCAGATACTCTACTTGTGTTGTAGCAAATGAGCATTTAGATCTTTTCATGAGGAATTTGTGCTGCTCCAGAATCTGGAAGACTTGTTTCAACAGCTGTTCATGCTTTTCCAGGGAATCAGAATACACCAGAATATCATCCATGAAGATAAGAACTCCTTGTCTCAACAATTCAGCAAAGATCAGGTTCATGAAGCTTTGGAAAGTTGTAGGTGCATTTGTCAGCCCAAATGGCATGACCAGGAACTCAAATAGGCCATTATGAGTTCTGAAGGCAGTCTTGTACTCCTCTCCTGCTGCCATACAGATTTGATGGTACCCTGACCTGAAATCTAGTTTGGTAAACCATCTAGCACCTGCTAATTCATCTAACAATTCATCTACTACTGGCATTGGGTGCTTATGCTTCACTGTAATTGCATTCAAATGCCTGTAGTCCACACAGAACCTCCATGTACCGTCTTTCTTCTTTACTAGCAAGACAAGAGAAGCAAAGGAGCTAGTGCTTGGCCTAATCACCCCTTGAGAGAGCATTTGTTTTAGCTGTTTCTCTATCTCAAACTTCTGAATTGGTGAGTATCTATATGGTCTGACTTTGACCGGTTGGGCCCTAGGTACTAATGGAATCTGATGATCAGCCTCTCTTTTTGGTGGTAACCCAGCAGGTTCAGCAAATAAATGATCATAGGCTTGCAATAGGGTCTCAATACTTCTTGGTATAGTTTCTGATAGTTCAGCTGATTCTCCTTGCTTGTCCACTGTGAGACTATGCACAGATGGAGCAATCATCTGAATGCAGTGGGATACTGCACCATGCTTGAGCAATCCTCTGAGTTTGTGAGCACTGATTGCAGTACACACATTATTTTGATCTCTGACACCTTGGAGCTCAATCACCTGACCTTGCTGGGTGATCTGCATTTTCTTCAGTTTGTAATCTACCCACATTGGGCTAAACTCTTCCAGCCAATCTTCCCCTACAATGAGGTCATAACACCTGAGAGGCAGCACTCTAGCTTCAGAGGTAAACTTGTGGCCTTGAATGAACTAGTGTAAGTGTGGAATCTTGCACTGGCTCAACATGACTCCCCCATCAGCAGCTCTGAATGTACTAGTCTCACATGGTTCTGTTGGCAGATTGAGTTTCTGCACCAACTGTTCACTCACAAAGGTGCCAATACTGCCAGAATCCACCAACACTAGTACCTTCTGCTTGCCAATCTGAGCCAACAACTTCATTGTCTGTCTTGGGCGATTTCTGTTCTGAGAATCAGATTGTACTGCCAACACTTCTTGCTCATCCTCAGTGATATCCACTTCAATCTCATCATCTGACCCTGAATCTATGAAATTCATGGCCTGTGACACCTCTTCCACCACATGCAAAGAGACCTGAGCTGGGCAAGTATGATTGGGTCCCCACTTTTCACCACAAACAAAACACAGCCCATTGCGGCGTCTGAATGATTTGAGCTTGGCAAGCTTGTCCTCTGTCTCAGTTTGTGGCCCTTTTGACAGACTTTGCCTGAGTCTTGGTTTCTAGTTTTGTCTGTCAGAACTGTATGCTTGGATTGTCCACTGAATGACTCCTTATTGAAGCTTCTAGAATGGTTCTGCTCAAGCTCCTGCTCTTGGATCAATGCTAGAGCACTGGCAGTATCAACATCCCTTGGACGGTGCAGTAGCAGTGCCCTTCTGATGTCATCTCGGAGCCCTCCCACAAACCGAGTGACAAAGAACATATCATCAAATCCTGGGTTATACAGCACCACGCCATGGGCTAACTTCTCAAACTCTTCCTGACACGCCTGAACTGATGTTGTCTGTTTCAATGTATCCAATCGCCTAAGCATATGCTCATATTGGTCTTTGTCAAACTTATTGAACACCAATTCACACAAATGCGTCCATTCCTTGATCCTCCCGCGACGTTCCATCGTCTGCAGCCAAATTGCTGCCGCCCCTTGAAAATTCAGAGCTGCGAACTTCGTCTGCATCGAGGCGTGGACGGAGTAGACCTCGAAATACATTTCGCAGCGATCCCGCCACAAACGTGGATTAGTGCCATCGAATTTTGGAAATGCCATTTTAGGATGCGGATTGGAACGAAAAATTGGAGTCATGCACTTGCGATTCGATGCATTCCATAGAAGGGGATCGGGGACGAGGCATACCTTGGGTGCTCCCGGGCGGCGGTCCGAGGACCCCGCCCTGCTCGCCGTGGCCCTTGGCCCTCTCCGCCATCGACGCAGATGGGCGCGCCGATGTCTGCAGAGCCTGGTTGAGGTCGAACGGGTTGACCCAACCTTGTTGGAGTGTTGGCGGAGGTCCGCCTTGAAGCAGAGCAGCCGATGGGAGCGGTGGCGTCGGAAGCAGGGGTCGCATCTCCAACTGCTGCAACCTCGTGGTCGCCTCCTTCGTTTGCTGCATCATAGCGCCCATGGACGTCTCCGCCAGCGAGCGCGACGACTCAAGGTTGTTCAGCTTGTCCAGCGCTGTCGACATCGCGTCCTGGAACCCCACGAACTGCTGCGCCATGTTCTGCACTTCCACCAGCTTCTGCGTCATGGTCTCCATTGTCGATTTGAGATCCTCCATTGATGCCGCCATCTCCTGTTGAAACTTGGTGAGCTTTTTCTTCGGCGCCAGACTGGTGCTCGATGAATTGCTCGTTCGATGCCGACCCAATCAACACAGGCCGGACTTGCGAAATCGATCGTTCTTCACCGAAATGAAGAACGCCGACCTGCCGCTGCGGATTACGATTGTGATCCAGGCACTTCCCGAACAATCACGACTCGGAAAAAAATTTTGGGTGCGGATCGAAGGCTCTTGATACCAAATGTTATGATCCTGATAACTAGAATGGAATTTAGACTGGGGATAGCACGAAATAGAGGAAGAACTAGGAGGAAATGCGGCTGACTTCCGCAGGATTGGGATTACTTGGGGGCAACGGATTCAGAGTTCAGTTTATTCATGCCTATTCAGTACTCCGGTGTCTGCTTATATACCTGCAGCACCGTTACAAGCCGCGCCGTGTGGCCACACCCAAACGGCCCAAAGCTAATACAGCCCAGGCCCATATAGCCATAACAGCGGGTAAAAACTTGATGTGATGGAGAGAGAGTGAAAAAAGTTGCAAAGAGAACAAGGGCCTAGATATGCTTTAGGATGCAATTGGATGCATGCCAGCCTGGCCCATCCACTGCAAAACTAGCTAGCTCCCAGTCTGGCTCCCAATTTATGAAAGTTTTCTTCGTTTCTGGGCAGCAAGGCTTTATGGGCAACCAATCGTCTGCTACCTGTAGCGAGGACAGGTACAAACATGCGTACAAAAACTACTTGCATGTATTCACACAGGTAACCAGAGCCTCTTTCCCAAATGCAATCCACTCAAGGCGCAGAGGTCAAGGCGCAGAGGAGAATGAATCACGACATAAAGTTCGGGCTCTGGCAGTTGCGTGGAATCTGCTTGCTGTATTGTTGCAAAGGCCTGCTGCTGACTGCAGCGTCAAAAGCAGAATCTTGCAGCCAGTACGACATGACTGACAATAGAAGCGGCGGCGCGAAGGTTGCCTCAACAAGGCACGCCTACGCATCTCAACTCTTGGATGCTATCCCTGTGCTTCCCACGCCCATAGGATCCTATACTTTCACTGTGCATGGCGTCACAATTAAGTTCATACCGTGGAGATGAAGTATATATGGCAGTGGCTACATGTATATATCATCTTTTGTGAAGTATACACGGCACTGACTATATATGATACTGTACATATATATAGTGGCTGGGCGGTGAAACATGGTAGATATCATTACTGCACGTCATTATTGGTTCAACCATGACTACTGCCAGAGCATATAATGTTATCATTGCCCTTTGTAAGAAAGATGAACTATTTAAACATAATACTTGATACAAATCGTTGGTAACAGCGTGGATCGCCTAACGAATATTTTCATGTTCTTGTTCAAAGAAATCTATAATCTGACCTCAACCACAAGAGATGGATGGCCTAACGAATATTTTCATGTTCTTGTAAGAAATCTATAATCGTTGGTAACAGCATGGATGGTACGGTACTTCAATAAGCTGACTTTGAAGGAGAAAAGGTATCACGACCCCTACAAACACCTGCTACTAAACCACAAGAGAAGTATGGAAAATACTCAGGCGCAAGAGATCTAAGCAGTCCAACAAACATTACCGCAGGCCTGAGTGGATCAACGTGCCTACTCCCTCCATCTCAACTTATAAGACATTTGACTTTTTTAGTCCCATACTTGACAATTTGTTTTATTTAAAAAATTATATAAATATAGTTAAATTTAAGTTATTCTTGAAGAACTTTCATTGATAAAGCAAGTGACAATAAGAGAAGCGATATTTTGCATAAATTTTTGAATAAGATGAGTGGACAAACTTGGTATCAAAAAAGTCAAACGCCTTATAAATTGGGATGGAGGAAGTATGTTTGAGTTCTTTGCATATCGATATGGCATGTGTTATTAATCTGTTGTATGTATACAGTTCCTTCTTGGAGAGTGGGGTTGAATCTCTATCTCTACATCTTCTACAACCAAAAAGGTTAAAGATAAGAGTTTTACTTCGTGCGGTAATCGGCTGCTCGGTAAGTTTCGCTCAGCCTCCTGCGACCTCTTTCCTTTCGCTCCCAATTATCACATCCGTGGCTCACAATCGCACGGCCGTAAATCACGCCTCCAATCACGTACGAGAATTATCTCTTCCCAACCATCGGCAGGGCAATGCCCCCTGCGATCCTTCCTACCCCATCTCATTACCACCCGCCATTGCCCCTCGTGACCACCAAGCACAAGCCGGGGAGGCGCACTTCTTCAATCTGATCCTGCTCTACGCGGACTCCGCTCACCGCAATGGGCGCTCCGTATGTTTGGCCGTCGATAACCCCTACCTGCCTCTTATCAACCACGTGGACCTATGCCGTCAAACCACGCTGCCGCCGCCAGCACGCGTCCTCGCACCACCATCGCGATGTGAGCCAGCATTTTGCTGCTATCAATTCTATTTAGCAATTAGCACATTGACAGTTCAGATCCCTGGCACTCGCCGATCCCTGATCCACCTGCCGGCACCGTCCCGCCCGCTCGCGCGGAGGCTACCTCCATCACCAGGTCGGCCGCTGCTGGCCCGGACAAGGAGAAGCCACTACAACAGCACCTGCAGCAGGCCTCCTTCCTTGGCGCCATGGCCTCGTCACAACCCCCGCGCCCCTGGAACCTCCGCACCGCTCTCATCAAGATCGGACACCGTGGGGAAGGCGCCCACGTCGGCGGGTGGAGGGCACTCACTATAGCCGCTCGCGTCGCCGCCGCCTCCACCGACCCTACCCAGGAAGGGGCCTTATCCACCGTACTCACCAGGGACGAGATTGTCGAGGAGTTCATCGCCATCCGTGGCAACCACCCGCCACGCCGGCCACCCATACGGTCAGCATATTGCCACGAACAAGTAAGTGCATCTGCAAGCACGAGTCCATGCCATTGTTGCTGGTAGGTTCGACCATCTCTCTGCTGGGTATTACAGAAATCTTGCTGGTCGTGGTTAGGGAAATCTTGCTTACTCATAGGATCATGGTACTACTACGATTGCTCATAAGATGTTTGTGAAAATGCCAAGCATGTCTGTCTTGGTTGCAGTACACAGCATGTGCCATATGAATGCCATAGCTTTTGCACATCAATTCAATTCCTATAAAGTCCCAACTGTTTAGATTCAATTATCAGGCTCTCAATGTTTACCCGTGAACTGATCATTGAAGTTTTGTTGTGTTCTTGCTACACAGCATGTGTCATTGAAGTTTTGTTGTGAACTGATCATGCTCTTCTTCAGCTGCTACGTACAACATGTTGTTTTCTTCTCCTCTTCAGTTGTAGAAACTTGGTACAATATCTGTCTCGTAAACTTGGTACACACGTTTATAATGGGTCTTCTTCAGCTGCTGTTCTTCAGCTACATACAACATATGTTGAGGTTAACATGCGTTGTTTGCTGCTCTTCTTTAGTTGCTGCTCTTCTTCCTATTTGCATCATCTACACATTCAGGTTTTTCAATATATGTTTTTGATGCTTGACAGACTGAAGATATCACCTAGCAAATTTATGCCAGCCAGCATTTTGCTGCTATCAATTCTGATTAGCACATTGACAGGTTCAGGTGGGGCATGGCCACGGAAACCACACGGCTTGATCCAAAACTATCTAACTAGGAGCATCCGGCAATTTCACTTGAACTTCTAAGCCTAAGGTAATATCCTAAATCTAGATCAGTACCAGCAGGATATGAACATGCCATATTATATACTTTAGTAATTTTTTGGTCTTCTAATAGTTTCATGCCACTTGTGAATAATCTGTAAATGCATTCTTCACCCTCTCAAAGCCCCATTATGTTTCATTCAGTTTTCATGTGCTCTAGGAAGTTACTCTGCTATTGAACTAGGGGGCTACACTTTCATATTGCATTATTTACTTGCTCAGTTCATGTCGGCCCAAGAGACTTGTCTTTACTGAAACCAATGTTAATTAGTGGTTCCTTTTGAATCAATATTTTAATGCATCTTGGTGCTTATAGTACTACATTTGCAAAGTCTTCAGTCCCTACTGTACATGAATTTGTTGGAAAAAAGAAAAATGAACAACATCATGTTTAGTGCTCTATGGACCAGATGCCTCTGCTCTAAAGAATAATTTGCAGCTTATGGCCTATGTATTTTACTAAACTAGGTACTACTATCCACCAATTTATATTCCTTGTGATGTTTCATCTTATGGCTGGAAGAACAAAATGGTCTATAAATGCATGGTTCTAATGACATCTATCCATGGGACGGTTTTCCATCTTATAAATAGAGCAGCCACTTCTCAAATTCCTTAAAAAACCTAGGAGTTCTGGAAATTTTGATAGCAACTCAGGTTGACCACTATAGTGGTTATTATTTGTTAAACAGTTCTAGAAACACTTTAGTTCTGAAAAATTTTTAATTACGCCTAAAAAATAACTTTCTCTGCAGTTTCAGTGCTCCGGTTTGCTTGTTTTTCATGTTACATTTCGTTCAGGAAACAACTATATAGCTGATGCTGAGGAGAGACTTGGGCTGCAGCTCATTTAGAAGTTGAAAAAGGAAGGTGTTAATCCCAAGCAGTGGAGACTTGGAAATTTTGAGCGCATGTTATGCCCACAGGTATGGAACATTCGTTCTTTACAACCTTGTTCTATTGCTCCAGTTTAGTGTCTTTTCATGAATTATATCTGGCTTTACAACCAAGCAATCTAATTGATTTGAGACATGAATTATAAGAAATTGCTCCCAAGAAGTGACACATCTCTAAATCATCCATTCAAATTGACTTGATTCAAGCTAATATAACATTGCAACTCACACACAATACTGCTGTATCATTTCTTTTTAGTGATCCATTGCGTTTCCGATCTTGGAGCTATATATCTAGTGACAAATAATGAACTATAGCTTACACCAGCCCTCACATTAGGTTGTCTTCTGTTGCTTCTCATGCTGGACAAGACCAGCAGCTAAGTGGGAGTTCATTGGTTAGCCAGAGCACATCGTGGAGACATTCGGCCAAGGTAGGATAGAGATTTACATTTTTTTTTTTTTCATAAGCTTTTCTGAAATAGATCTACGTGTCCTCTGCTTGGTGGGGATTCGGGTGAGGACGCACACAATCCAGACGGCACACGAGAACATTGACAGGACCATCAAGGCTGCCGACAGCATACTCTCCCTAGTCGACCTCGCCCGCCGTGTGCGTTCACTGTTCCTCTGTCAATCAAGATGCTAGCCGTTTAGCCAAAAATCAGGGTGAATCGGATAAGGTTTTCGTGTGTGGCATGGTGTGGATCTGAGGGCATTCGAATGAATGTGCAAACAGGTCAGGTGCTTGAGTTGATTTATTGCTGAATTATCAAATATTTTGGTAGATTTATTAAAGGATGGTTAATTGATACAAAATGGCTATTCTCAGATTGAAGGAAACTCCTCTTTAAGGCTTATGTTGTTTAGGGGGATCACCATTTATGATATATATTTAGATCGAGGTACCATAATTATAGCATTTATTTGAATGGGATGCAGTTTTGTTAAAAAAAACAATCTTCCCTAAAAGTGTTAAATTGATGGCCAGCTGAACCCATTGCTTTGAGAATATAGTAATAGTAGGTTCAAAAAAAAAGAATATAGTAATAGTAATGTTGCAAGTTACTAGTTGTTGGCTTTGGTCAGGCTCAAGTTCAAATGTTGCGATTCTGCACCTTCACTTACTTGTCTGATTTTTGGATTCGTGTTTTAGGCTACGTTGTATGGCTAAGTGATAATTAAAAATAAATTCTCTAAATCTCTCTCTCTCTCTCTCTCTCTCTCTCTCTACAAGAAACTTTATATCTCATTCTATGCCTGAATACCAAGATATGCATTGCCTTTTGCTTGTTTGATTTGCATTATGAAACTTTCCAAAGCGTTATAGCACAGAAAAGTCTATACAGTATAGTTTGTGAGCCTGGGACGCCACGATGACTGTCAATTTCACAAACTTTGCTTTTTGAATTAAATGTAATTTTAACGTTGGCATTTAATTTTAAAGTATATCTTATCTTATCGTGCGATTTATGTTTTAGTACAAAAGATTTAGTTGTCCAGTAGCAACGCATGGGTTTACTACTTAGTGAATGATAAAGACAAAAAACTTGAACCGAGTTGTCCAGCCAGCGGTGGTGGGAGTTAGCTCGAGAGTATATGCACTCTGTCCACTGTTTCTAGAAAGTGGAACAAATAAATCACTTGAAAAATATATTACTTAATTGTCAGCTCTAATTTTCAGATAATGAGCTGTGAATAATTTTGATATATCTAAATTTCAATCTCAAATTGATATCAGTCTACCATTGACCTGTCAACACGCTGGACAAGAACACGATGTTGGTTTTAGTTCTTGCAGGGCGCAGCACGAGTGATAGCTTCAGGCACCGGGTCCTCGACATGTGCGGCAACTCTAATAGCTCTAGCCACTTGCTAATCTCCTGATGCATCCCACACCAATAGAACCAATTGTCATTGGCAGCTTTATCATCTAATTTGATAGACTGATTTGTTTCATATGACCTAAGTCGTCTTCACTATACTCGCCTTCATGAATGCTCTATGTTGCAAGATGGAGCTGTGAGCGAGTCAGTAACTATATATCATGCGTAGTGTTCAGGACACAGGCGACATTATTGCACATAACTACTGGCTCCCGCATACTTTAAGCACTGCACCCATCATTACATGACAAGATCTATTCTGTTTTTTTTGTGCAGAGATGTAAACAACTGTTTGCTGATATACTTATATTCATTATTACATTTAAATAGAGCTTATTGTCTAGATATTGCTAATTCTTCACATATATCACACTAGAATCAAGATTATACTACACATATACAATGAGTTTGAATCACCATCACATGATTCAACAATGAATATACAGAGTATAACAATTAAATGACTCCAGATTAAAATAGTGTTTCTACAGTTACAACCTCTTGCCCACAAATAAAATGTTGAAATTTTCATCAATTGTTTGACCACCTTATCCACAATAAGCCAGCTACTACTTACTGTTGTTGTCCTCTATTCTCGAACTCCAGCCCGTATTGGGAAAGATCTATAGTGGTCATTGATGCAAAAAAAAGGTACTAAAATCTGCAAGTGTTACCCGTGCGTTACCCAAAATAGTAGTGTTTCCATGAATTTAACAAATGAAAAGGTTCTTCTACATGAATGTGTATACTGTAGACGAACAACCGCGCCAGATCTCAACAATCTTGGAAGCACACGTGATGCCCAACTATGTTAGACATGCAGTGGTGAAGCTAGAGTAAAATGCAGGACGTGTGAGATAAAGAAGTGATACAAGTGTTTATCAAAGTGAAGATCCCATTGATAATATTGGTTGCTGACTTGGTGTAATGCAAACAATTGAGAGTTAAAATAACACAAATACAACATTTGACATCAAATATTTACTTAACGTCTTGAACAATTCAATGGCTTAAATATACACTCAGCTGTGTGCCATCTTCAGATGGTAGAGGCTGGAACTTCGTTTCATTATCTAAAATACACAACACTCTACATTCAGTCTTAAATCATCTAATCTCCATATTTTTACTGTCATAAAGCGTTGAATCACTAATTGTAAAGGCAAATGATGCATTACGGCAGCTAAGCTCGATGGTTTAAGCTGTGGAAACAACAGCCTACATCGTGAAATAGAGAAAGCATCTGTAATCTATATTTTTTACATAGATCGTTAGACATCCTGCTGCTGCTGTGTCTGCACCCTATGCGAGATGCCACCAAAGATCAGACACAGACACAAACAATGGTATATTGGCAGACGGATGCGGCTAACTAGCCAGATTGGCCATTGTGATGTGCCTTAGGACTGCCGTAGGTACGATCATCCTATGATGCTGGCAACTATAGTTGGGGGCTAGGTGTCATGGATTGTGGACCCGGGAATTGGATAGATGGAGACGGTGCCCAACGGGGAAGTCAGAACTAATTAACCGCACTATCTGAGACATGGTGTTGAGCAGAGGGGAAGACAGTGTTACAGACTTGTTGGCGGTTCCTCAAAAATTGGGTGCCGATCTCAATTGAGTTATTGTCCGTTTTAGGGGTGCAGCTGCACCCATAGCCATTAACTTGGTTTCATCCTTGTCTCTATGTACTCGCTGCTCACCTGATGCATCCTATGCCCACAGGATCCAATTGTCGTTGCCAACATGATCGACTAATTTAGTAGACTTATCTATTTAATGACCCAAGTCTTCACTATGCTCACCATCATGAATGGTCTATCTTGCAAGGTGGACCATGAGCCAATGACTATATATTATGTGTATAGCATTCGGAGCACAGCAAACGTTCCTTTTTATTGTACATAAGTATTTCTACCACAAAGCCTTGCACCACCATTACAACAGAAGATTCATTTTGTTCTGTTTTTATTGTGGAGACACATGTAAATAAATCGATGCAACATTAATCTTTTGCTAGCTTGCATTGAAACCATCACATTTCTGAGAAAATAGTGTCTACAAGAGAAAAATATTTTCTTCTTTCTAATTTATTTAGAGAATGTAATTTTGTGACTATTTGAATTGGTATGCATGGCTTCTCCAAAACTGTGAATGTGTTGAACCTGTTTCCATCCCTAGCGTAGAACGATTTAATTATCCTACCCTAGTACAGAGACACTTTGTACTGGTGGTAAGATTTTATTTGTACCGGTGGTATTGGGGTATGGTCCGCCTATGTCCAACGGCATTAGAATGGTGTATCTACACTGACAGTAGTTATGAAACTATGAATACAAATCTTTCTTCAGTATCCACTAGTTGTAGGGTTGTACGCAAAGCAGGGCACTGGAGAGGATAGTTTGGGAGCCTGGAGTAAGAGGAATAGAGGCATCAAGGACCGGGACATTGTGTTGTACACGGTAAGATTCCACTACATTCCGTACCAGGAGGACTTCCCGGTGATGCCCACTCTGTGTGGCGCTTTCGAGCTGCATCCCACCAACTTCTTCTAGAGGAATCCGTTGATTCAGACCAGGCCACCGGGTGATTATTATTACCTAAACTGTTCCTGCGGCTTCACGTCCATGTGATTATTACTGATGTGAATGATGATGCATATGCTGCATGGCTCACGTACGAGCATTATGTGGTAGTGTTGTTGTCGACGATACATGATGGTCGTAGATATCCATGCAACAATGCGGTGCATGGGATTTTTACAACATTTTTTCTATCTATATCTGTTGCCAGATCTCCTTTTAGTCCGTCCAGGCCATGTAACAGCCATTGATCGTGTTTTGCTCTTGGTGCATCATCAGCACTCAAGCCCAGCCAGACCCGGTACAGAAAATGGCACTTCCTTTCCTGCTCATCTTTTTTTTTTGCCAACAGAGCTCCCAAAGTCCCAAATTTACCTGAGAGCTGCTTGTTATGGCATTTGAAAATATGCGAACTGGTGTGCAATTGGGACCAAAGTTCAGTGATGATCAAGCTTTAGCATGGCATCACTATGCTCACTGGTCAAGTCGATTCCACGATAGAAATTAAAGAAAAAGCTTCCTCGAAGACTAATAAGAATGCTGACAACGTGCTATATTGCCTGTGATAACACAATTGGCATCTCTACTTCCTTTTTCCCTGATCTAGGATTTTACATCTCCGGAACCCGTGTTAGCATTCCTCAGTCCTAGAAAGACACAAGATTTGTGGTAGTTTGCTATGCTTTTCAGAACCACTTGATTCCTGACGGCGCTATCCTGATAGCCTCGCAGCCAATTATTCTGATTTTAAAGCACAGATGATGGTACCAGGTCCCAACTACAAACCTGATGTTTTGGGTTGAGTTAGGCCCGGATCCCACACCCAGGGCAGTTCCAATGTGAGCTGCCGCAAAAACATACTGGCGACCTGGCCACATATTTGTGAGTTAAATTGAATCAGTAATTGTTGGGTTAGTCCCACATCGTAATCTCCGGTGGGGGTCTTTTTGGGTTGAGTTAGGCCCGCACCTTGATTCATTTGTGTGGCTCTTGGCTTTGGACCGGACCGGTGTAGTGCCTAGTCTCGGTTCCAACAATTGGTATCGAGCCAGTCCATCTCGGCAAGGTCACGCAGTGGGCGGGAGAGCCCGTGGACAACGTCTTGGCCACCGCGGTGTGTGAGTTAAAAAGAGTTGGATCCGATGTGTGACTACGGGGGAGATTGTTGGGTTAGTCCCACATCGGTAATTGATGGTGGGGGAGCACAACATATAAGGCGTGGCCCTCACCTATCGGGCTAGTCTTTTTGGGTTGAGTTAGGCCCGCAGTTAATGTGGGCTCCAATGGGCTAGCAATAAAGGATTTCCAACATATGATCCTCTCCGCTAATAGTGGTCCAAAGATGATCCTCGAAGATTCAATTCAAATTTGAAGGTACTTTTACCGCCGTAGTAACACATTTCTAATAAATTGCAGGAAAGGTTTTGTTTGGAACATCAGAAGGAATAGTATATGATCCTGAACGCTCCGCGAATATGCATGAATTTAATGATATATTCTAGAAAGAATAGTGGTTCAGTATGATCCTGAAGATTCTGCAAATTCAAATATGATGTACTTTTACTGGCGTAGTAACACATTTCTAATAAATTGTAGGAAAGGTTTTGTCTGGAACATCAAGATTATGCTACTTGTTAGATGAAAATCAGACATCACAATTCCCCGCGCTATTGGTCACCTCGTACAACTATGCATTGAATTCACAGAAAATAGCAGGAATCCTTTTTGAATTTTAACTACGCAGAATGGGCTGGATCATAATATACACTACACCAGAGGTCCAAAGCCAAGAGCACCACAAAATGAAGAATTATTCTTTCGCCGTTTTTTGCAGAATATACATCATTTGTATGTTGGAACCGAGACTAGGCTCGGCTTCCGGCCCCGGCCCGCGGGCGCGTTGAGCCCACATATCAAGGTGTCCGGGATCATATACTATTCCTTCTGATGGATTCAACTCTTTTTAAACAAACTAAAGATGTTGTCCTTTCCTGCAATTTGTTGCGGTTTTTCTGGACCGGCTTAGAAATGTGTTACTCGGGCCTAACTCAACCCAAAAGACTAGCCTCGATAGGTGAGGATCCCACGCCTTATAAAAGTACCTTCAAAACTTTGGCCAAGATGTTGTCAGAATCTTTGTTGCGGTTTTTACGGACCGGATCATACTTGTTGGAACCGACCAGGCTATTCTTTCTAGAATATATTATTAAATTCAAGCATATTTGCGGATCCTTCATGACTCAACATATATACTATTCTTTTTTATGTTCCAAACAAAACCTTTCCTGCAGTTTATCAGAAATGTTTTACTATGCCGGTAAAAGTACTTCATAATTGAATTTGCAGAATCTTCAGGATCATACTGGACCACTATTCTTTTTAGAATATATTATTAAATTCATGCATGTTTGCGGAGCCTTCAGGATCATATACTATTTTTTTCTAGAATACACATGAATGCCGCAACATACAGTCTCCCGCGCTGCGCACGACAGTGATAACAAGCACAGCTGCCAGGGCAATTGCCTGAGTCGGCCGACAGCCTACTAGCTGCCGAACAACAGTAGTCCTCCATAGATCCTCACCCCTTGCTCATGGATATGGCCACCAGAAATAAGGATCTAGCCCATGAGACAAGTCGATAGATGGATATTGGGGAAATAGGGGAAGCGGAGAAGAAGCACGTGAACAGGGAGCTATCTTGAACACCACCTGCTTTTTTTAGTTATTTTTTCGTTGGAACTGCTGTAATTAAAGAAAAAAAATTCAGAAAAGACCCATGAGACAGCTGAGTAGTTAATTAGTTGAAGTTTGCCCAATGTTATTACTATCACCTCTGCTCCTAGCTACTCCTTAGTGCATGCAGATGAAAAACAGTGGAATGGCAGCTAGAGCTATATATAGTGACAGAAAATAGTTCGGCATGACTTTGCATGAGTTTGCTCTCAGCAACAGAAAATAGTCTAGTGACAGAAAACAGTGGAATGCCCAGTGTTATGATTTTTCTATGATTTACTATAATTTTTCAAAAATTCAGCCAAGATAAATAATAAAAAAGTAAAAGACAAAGCATTCAGAGCAAAAACTTGTATTAAAGCCTACCATATTATATATTCACTTGTAAATCTACTCATATGGAGTCAAACTAGATTTTCTATTTTATGATTTTTCTGTGATTTACTATAATTTTTCAAAAAGAAATTCCATTTTTCATTTGTAAATTGGTAGTGGCCAATGGAGCCCTCCCCTGATTAAAAAAGTTGCTATTACTTTCGGCTTTTTTTTCATTTCCATCTTTGCCGAGTGTCGGGCGGCAAAGGCATTGCCGAGTGCCCGACAAAAGGCACTTGGCAAAGATGGCTTTGCTGATCAAATTTTTATTCTATGGTTTTTACCGAGTGTAATTAGGGCTTTGCCGAGTGCTCTAGACACCCAGCAAAGAAGGCAAGTCTGGTAGTGAGTGGCCTTTGCCACCCAAAGGCTTTGCCATGTGCTACAGGGCTTGATTCCAGTAATGTTATGGACATGAGAGGACTCATTCTGTTTAATCCTTATTCTACTGTTACTGGTAAAAGTAAAAGCTTCAAGAAACTGATGCATACACTTAGCAGAACCATTACATCTATCGCATACTACAGTCACCGTTACATCTATTATACAAACTATACAGTGGGAAATCAATAGTTTCCTCTGTAGTTTACTAACAGAATGAAATTTTGTGTCTATTTAAATATGTATGCATACCTTCCGTAAAACTGTGAATGTGTAGAGCTTTTAGTTGTCCTTGAAGAAAGATATTATGAAACCGGTACTTACTTATGGAGAAAAATCAACACATGACTTCCTGATGAGCATCATACATAGTATTATTCTAGTCATAGTTCATATGTTATATAACTGTTCGGAGTTTATAAGATGAAAAAAAAAATATTTAACCAAAAAATCCAAAAACAAACAAAAAAAGCATTGGCCACGCACTTCATATATATCTATAAGCAATAGTCTACATAACCTTCAGCTACTTTATCAAATTTGAAGAAGACAGCCAACCATGAATGGAAAAAGGACTGCTGAGGAGATCTAAAAAATCCTGTAGTCGTTTTTGCTTATCCAAGCTACACACGTGTACATTATTTAATAATTGAGCTCTTCTTAGTCTCAGTTAGCTTCACTACCTTAGATTTAGCTCAAGCATAATCTGCTATCTTTTTTATTTGCAGTTTTCTATGCCAATCAGTTTTGGAGAGATGAGTATATTGTTTTCAGTGGAGGAAATGGGGAAAACCTTACCGGTGTCTGGAGCCTAATGTGTGAAAACTGAAATCTAACGTATATGCATGGTTCAACACATTGCAGAAAAAATAAATGAGCAGAACAGTTTTTGTCCGGCAGGCAACACAATCACTTTCTGTACTAGTTATACATCATACTCATAGTCACACCAAAGCAATTTCTGTCTTTGTTTTGTAGGACATACTGTATACCGTACGTAGTCATAGCCTCAGTCCCTGCTGTGTGAAGAGGCAGAGAACGCATCATATGTGAGGTAGTAATGATACAATAACATGGTGTCAAAAATCTTCAGTTTTCTCTCGTTGTCCATAGTCACTTTATCTTTCTACAGTTTTCTTACTCGTTCATGAAACTCAACTTGGCAACATGCTGCATGCTTTTGTTTGTGAGAAATTTTACAGCGCTTGGAAATAATGAGAGCCATCCATTTGGCTGAATCAGATGACTGAAAAAGAGGAAACTGTCAAGAGGAACTTAAGTTGTGGGCCAGAACCAAAATTTAGTGGACCAGAACCAACTCTACTTAAATTGTGGAGGGTAAGATGGTATTTCTGTGTAGCAAGGATACTATGCTCATCTCCATGTATCAGAAAATGGCTGGATTCTTGGCGGCGCTCGCTGGCCGCGTCGGGCTGCAGCGGCTCGCCATGAGCTTATGCATGGATGCGAACGCTGGCCGCTACCTAGGGCTACACCGCCGCTGGTCGCTACCTCGTTGGTTTGGTTGTAAGCCTCCTTGCAAAGGTAAATAGGTGATGTGCGGCCAATCAGACAGCCACCAGTGTTCTCTAATTGGCCGCAAATCAAAGAGCCTTGGAGGCCAAAATGCCAAGTGCAGGCAGGTGACAGATGGGAGGCAGCAGCAACAAATCGACGATGGGAGGAGGCAGGTCCCAGCAGATGGTTGCTGCACATCTCGTGGAGGACGGCGGTGATCCTGGCCTCTACAGAACAGTCGGTCGCGAGCCCCTCCAGATATAGCCGATGGATGATCCTCGAACAGGCGGGCACGCTGGCACCATAGCTTCAGGCGGCGGCAAGCCCTTCCCTGAATCCGTGCTTTCATTTCTTCCGAGAGAGAAAGAAATAAGATGTCCGCTACACTGGAATGGCTAAATTACCCCTAGTTAGTTTTAATTGACGAAAAAAATTCCACGGACAGGAACCACGGGTTCCTACCAAGCACCATAACAAACCTCTTTGTTTGCAGAAATTTAGTGAATTGTTTATGCTGCTGAGGACGACGCACCTGTCATTGGTACCCTCCATCAGGGCTCCCAAAGTACCTAAACAGATAAGAGCAGCTCTTTTGCTCAGCAGTTCTCCTAATGGTTGTATTAAGTTTGCACATCTGAGTACCAGTTACTGGTACTAAGGTAAAAGGTTCTTGTCCTTTCGTTTTTTCACTGGAAGTGCTCTAGTTTAGTGCATCGCTGCTATAAAAAAAAATGCCTCCAATGCTATAGATTTTTAAAGGCATTTTTTATATTTGCCTCCATAAGAGTGGTTTTAAAGGCAATTTCACAATAATTCTTTAAGTAAAAGGAAATTAAGGCAATTTTATATAAATGCCTTTAACAAAATGCCTTTAATTAAGAGATGTGTTGTAGTGGGGATCACCGCTTGTCGTGAGTGATCAAGCTTTAGAATCTACAATATGACATCAGTGGTGCTCACAGACCAAGCTTTGGCACCAAAAGATCCAAGATGAAAATCTACACCTAATAGGCCTCCAGAGGAATTGTCCACAGCAGATTGAACTAAATCTGCCTTCCTGGCGGCTGGCGCTCGATCGGGTTCAGAAAAAAAATACGGCCTGACTCACCAGGAGAGCTGTGCGACGTTAACTAGCATGGAGAACCCCGTCACGGGTTGTCGGGCATCCTTGGTGGGTGGAGCAGGCGGTCTGGTGTGCGGTACTTCTGTTGCGTCCTCAGTGGTGACTGGTGAGCAGAACAACCTGTGGTGGCCATGGTGAGCGGAGCATGCAGAGGCTGTGCCACAGCAACGTCCTGGGGAGGTGGAGCAGAGCAGGTGAGGGCAGGCATGACACGGGCAGCAGCGTCCCAATTCCTCAGGCTATCCGCACTCACGGTACTCTAAATCCATTCTCTAAAAGGTCTAGTCATCAAGATTCTTTTCTCTATACTCAATTCTTCCACACTCGTTCATCTTCTATATCATTCTCTATCCACTGTAGGGTCCACTTGTCACTTTATCTAAATATATCCATGTGACATCTTATTTTAAAGGATTTATTGAAACGAATTTAATGGTACAATCGAAATTTAATTTATTTTTTATTTGTAAGTTATAACATTTTTTTGAAGAAATGAGGTAGTAGGGTCCACCTTCTACACATCCCATCACGTAGCAGACAGTGGTAGCAGGAGAGCTGGCGCGAGCGGTATCCCGCTGCCATTACTGGATGCGCAGCCGTTGCGGAAGGGATGGCGTACAGCGGTGCGACGTTTTTTCTACGCTAAAAAGTTCACAGGATTGTTTTACCGGTGCCGCTGTAGATAGTCTCACCCTCTATGTTAACTATCCTCCCTCTGTCCCACTGCCTAGGCTCCTCAGAATCCATTCCCAAGGGTGCTATTCCGATGAATTCCGAGCCAATGGACCCACTTGGATGCAGCTGTTCGTGCCAGCTACAATCCTGATGCATCCTACACCTAGTCCTCGAGCTGCGAAAATGACCAGCTATTTTTGATAGTGTAATTTCTCTGCTGGGGTATTATTTATTCATTTTGTCGCACGCTCTTGCATCTAGTGTAGTATATATCGGCGCGCTATGCACTAGTCCACTAGTGTCTTGAATCACGGTAGTTGATATTAATAAAAGCTTTCTGCTATTTTATGTGAATTCAATGGACAACTACAGGAGGTGACAAAGGAGGGAAGCCTGACGACTGATTTTCATCAAACAGCTAGAATCAACTTGTTATTCGTGACAAAACATTTGCCGCATTCAATTTATTAGAAATAAGTTACTACTCCAGCAACAAAATATTTCACATTTTAATTCACATGGTCATGGTCTTCAATGCTCAGATTTGATCATTAATTTTTTTTCTTGAATATGTTACTAAATTTCACATATATTGCAAGGATTTTTTAATGCAAATCTAAACTTACATGTTTTCACGTTTTGTAGTAGTTATTTTATGTTTGCAGTATTTAAGGTTTGACTAAAAAATTATTAAAGGAAGTTTTGTGTCATGAGGGAGTAATAATAGATGAAAATTGTATTATCAGCTATATTTTTAGTAGTTTGTGAAGTTGACTGTATCTTCTACTTCCATGTTATCCACCTACACTGCCAGCTGGTATCTCCTTGTAGGTCAATATTATTAACTTGCTAACTCAGCTAAGAGAAATAAGCCACTGTCAGTAAAGCTGTTTTCAGCAAGAAACTAGGAAAATTCCTGTTGCAAAGGCCATCAGGACAAAAGCAAAATTCCGCAGGCAAACGATACTTGTGGAATGGTTTTTCTGTTGGCTACTTGCTAACAGAGAAAAATACTCATTCCTGACTATGTGTGTCCCTACTCACCTGTTCGGTGGACCATCAAGAAAATAATTGTTGATGGTTTTCGATAAATACCGTACCTGATGGTTTCTGGCCAACACGAGAAGGACCTGCCCAGCACCAGAGAGCTCCCAAACACTAGTACACAAAAGATCAATGCTGGCGGTGGTAAACACATTAGCACCGGTGGATCTCGAGAGCCGCCAAAGGCGAAAAGGCCGATAGAAATGGATCATTTCCACCGGGCGGTTTCTTGAGAACCGCCAGTGGAAATGAATTTTTTAGATCGGGCGGTTGGTTAAGATAACCGCTAGTGGAAATGGTCCATTTCTACCGGGCGGTTCACCTCCAAAACCGCCAAGAGAAATGGACCACTTTCACAAGCGGTTGACTTACCAACCGCCAGTAGAAAGTTTCCCGCCATTTTTTGAAATTAAAATGGAAACCTATTTATTTATATTGAAACTCATGATAACATGCAATTACACTCTATCATACATCTATTTACATCAATATAGATCTTTGTACATCAAAATTGTATTATATCATACATGCATACTTCAATATAAATCCACATCACAAATATTTCATCATATATACACATCCACAGTTTTTCTCTTTTTTTCTAATTGGGAAAGCTTTAATAATCGTTTCGACTAAGATTGAGACGCCTAATATCAGTTAGCGGTGTATATTCTGGCTTTCCCAATTCATTGCTCGCATCGTGATATTTTTCTGTTGGTGGAATGGCTTCTTTCATGATGAATGAGCAGAGATCCTCAACTATGTTGTATAATGCTTTTTCATTGAAATTTTCTCGTCGGATCTTACTCGCATAGGCCTGGTAAGAAAGTATGTTAATAATTCAACATTATATATTTTCATTTGGTAACCAATCTATACAGCATTAATGACAAAACTTATAAATGACAGCTACTTATACCTTATCGGGGTTTCGATGTATCGCCCTTGGTCTCTCATAAACTTCGCACACGTAGAACCCACAAAGCAGCGTTCCCGGTGGTTGCTTGTGGCACTATAATATATAGTCAAGTGTTTCATTTGTGCTTTAGAAATGTACTATGTACTAATTAAACATGTATGATATGCACTTATAAATTTACATACCGGCCAGTTGTGAAGTATTTCCAATGGTTCTCCAGCTTTAGAAAGGTCATATGGACCTTTCGAAATCTTATAATACCTATATGCCCTGTGTTCTCGAATAGAATTACTTAGTTATTATATAATTCTTATAGATAAAATAAAACATGCATATATATAGGCTTATTACCGTTCTAAGATTGACAAGAATGGTCCATAAGATTCACTTGCGTAATGCGCGGAGTCTAGTACCAGTGTCCTTCCTTCTCTAGGAAAAATTAAAAAACAGATCCAATGGTCCCTGTAGGATCAAATTTGTAATGAGGCATTGTCATTGAATTCTTGACTTCATATATGTAAACTCACACGTACCTAAAGTTGTAGGGGGCCACTATGCATCGCCTGTTTTTAAATTTTAACATTGCTTCTCCTATGTACAAGGCGAATTTGGCATCAAATTTCTTTTTCAGATCTGCTTTTTTCACCTTAACCTCTTCAGGTGTTAAGCCCTTCAACTTATCATAGCCATCACCTATTGTGAATGTGTGCTGCTCCTCGCATATTCTCATTGGGCTGAGATACCCGATCCTGTTTTGTTCTTCATATGTCTCATCTAGACCGTAACGCATCTCTTCCCCATCATATTGCATTCTGCAAGATACACATGTATTTGTTAGAGTAAGAAATAAAGGCTTGTCTGTTGATTTACTCAACTCAATATTATAATAACGTGTATTTGTTAGTGACACTTATAATGCAAACACCGCCACGAGTACATACGTCAAGCCTCCGGAGGTTCATCATTTGCCACAAGTCCTCGAAGATGACCATAGCCTTTTCTCGCCCGGATGCAAAAGCATTTGGTGGTATACAAACATTGATCGCCGAGATCCCAGCCAGCCAGATGCTCTCATATACCAATCATGCATCCTTTTGATCCCCGCCTGGATTTGCTTAAGTTTCTCCCAAGTGAGAAGAGGCCCGCCATGGATATATTGAGTTGGGACATTCTGTAATCATCCCACGTTGGCTTCTTTACCTCTATGATCTTCATTTTAAGCTCTTGGCCTAACTCCGAGGCTTCTGATGCTGACTTCTCATGCTCGCTCAACTCAATGACTCGTGATTTTCTAGTCATTCCAATTCCTGATAAAAACCTCGCCGTTCTATCACTTTTTCTCTTTGGCTCGTAGGGCGAAACCAATTTGGGTACCGAGAATTTCTTCGGTACGGGTTTCTTCTTCCGTGGGCTTTGGGGGCGGCGATAGTGTTGGAGTTGTTTTCGGTAGCTTTTTCTCAGGCCGGGGGGGAAGCGTAGATGTGGAGTGGCGATGATGGTTGTCGGATAGGTGAGTTAGGAGGAGGATCATGTGCTGAGGGTGAGATTTGAGGATCAGGAAGTGACGATTCCTGAGTTTGCGAGAGGCCTTCGCCTTGTGTGTCTGGAGGAGGATTCTTGGGTGAAGATTCTTGGGTGAGTGGGAGGCCTTCAGAGGATGGCGCTGGTTGAGTCAACTGAACGTCACGTCGAGGCCAAAGAATAAAATTATTAATAGCCCGCCCCTCGAGTGTCTCGATACCCTCGGGACCGGGGATTTCTAGCACGTCGTCCTCATATCCTTGGACGATCGTTGACACTTCCACCCCGCAATACTCTTAAAAATTTCTTTACGGTGGTACTCACGGCCGGGATTGCAAAGCCTTCGGCTACTTCCCCGGGTACGAACATTCTTCATTCCGTATCGATGAGTAGCTTACAAGGTGTTGGTGCAACTATATCATCCACTGGATAGTGCTCCTTGGTTGCCGTAGACGCAACACTACTTGGAAGGATTGGACCTTCGGTGGAGACCACCATCTGTTGATCGGGTTGTGTTGCGACTCGTGGCATATGTGGAGGCTGTGCACTCATCTGCTGAACTGACATTGCACTCGCTAATTGTTGAATAAACTGTGGATCCGGATTTGTAAGGATGTTGGACATAATTTCTTTCACTTGTTTCTTCGCCTCTTCCTCAATGACATCCCTCATTGCTTCCTTGTATCGACTGCGTTTCTTGTACATTTCAGCCCACTCCTCCCCGAATCCTTCTTTCCACCCTAGCCTTGACGACACACCTCGTTACACGTCCCCGGATGCTCGGGGTTTCCGAGACCAACACTTAAGATGTCTTTCTCCCTTTTTCTCTTGAATTTTCCTTCTCTCTCTTTTGCGTGTCTTTGTTTCAAACATCTTTTGTGCTTTGCCTCTTGTATTTCATCAGGGACTCTAGCGCCAGTCTCTTCTTGTTTTATGTTTCTTGCATATAGCCAATTCGCGCTTCTTTCATCAAGCATTTCAGATAGCACCGGTTCTCCTTTCTTCTTCCTTTCGGCCTCCTCCTCGCCCGCCATTTCGGGATATGAGCCTTGTAACCACCTGAGCCAAGATGGTGGTGGTACTTGTTCTTCTTGGCTAGCTCGAGTTAGCTTCACTCTTTTTTTCTTGAAGTCGGGGATCATCCCTCAGTAGTTTGAAGATCTCCCACTGGGCAGATGTAATCTTATAGTACCTTTTTGTCGGGTCCTAGTTCTTGGCATACTTGGTATTGAGTTCCCACCTAAAATTTCGAACGAGATTGCACACTTTGCCTGAATGCATACTTGCATCACGAGGTCCGGCGATCCCGGTGGGAAAATGAACCTCTCCCCGCAACCGCCTCCATATCTCTATCTTTGGATCATCCGGCACATCATTCCATGTGCGATTTGTGATGTGAATCTCATCCCTAACTAAGAAGCCAATTGCGTTCCGGAACTTGGCTGGCACCTCTTCAGGTGCTAGAGGCTCTCCTTTCATGCTGACATCGGTGACCCTATATGTTTTTTTAGGCCACTTGTTTGTTCCTCTCTGGCCTCGTTTCCGATCACTCTGTTTCCTTGTCCTTTTCTTTGAGGTGGTTGTCTCTGTTGTCTCTGGCGGTGCGTCACTTGGCACGTCTACTTGTCCTTCCTCCTCAGCTAACCCGATCATTCGAGACAATACCTCCTGTGTCCATTTGAACGTGTAAGTACTACATGAAGTCCTCCATAACTAAGTACATATAGATATGAATGTGTAAATTAATTTCGTTACCTCATCAAGCGTTGGATCATAGTCCGGGTCAATCTGCCGGGGACGACGAGTCCTATCCCGCTAGGATGCGCATCACTTGGACTATGGTACTCTTCAGAATCTCCCTAGTTGCTATGGTTGGGAGAACTCATCGATACTAAATGACTGTAGATAATAGAAAACCCTAATTAGAAAACGCTAATTAGAAAACCCTAAGTATAACCCTAAGTATTAATCCCTAAATGGAACCCTAATTACAAAACCCTAATTATGAATCCCTAAGTGGAACCCTAAGTATTAATCCCTAAGTGGAACCCTAATTACAAAACCCTAATTATGAATCCCTAAGTGGAACCCTAATTAGAAAACACTAATTAGAAAACGCTAATCAGAAAACCCTAAGTCGAAAACCCTAAGTTTAACCCTAATTAGAAAACCATAAAGGAAAACCCTAATTATATCCCTAACTAGCTAGTAAACTCTAATTAAAAAACTCTAAGTATAACCCTAAGTATAACCCTAAGTATAACTCTAATTAAAAAACTCTAAGTATAACCCTAAGTGGAAACCTAATTACGAAACCCTAATTATGAATCTCTAAGTGGAACCCTAATTAGAAAACTTAAAAAGATCAAAGAGTATTTACCTATTCAAATAAGTGGAGGGAAGACCGATTCTTCGACGGTGGAGAACGGTGGTGGAGAACTATGGTGGAGAACGGTGATGGAGAACTGTGGTATACCCTTTGACGGCGGCTAACGATGGCAATGACTGTATATTTGTAGAAAAATTATAAGTATATAAGTATTAGATTAATAAAATAAAGAAATTAATACATATATTATCATATTAATTAATTACAACTATATAAGTAGTAACGAAATTAACAACCATAGTTAATAAATAACAATGTAGTATTTATTACAAGTATATAAGTATTAAATTTATGAAATAAATGAATTAATACATAAACTATTACATTAACAAATTAATGAAATTAACTAATAACAATAACAAAGTTAATAAATAACATTATAGTATTTATTACAAATATATAAGCATTAATAAAAAAGAAATTAATTCAAATAATTAACCCTAATATGTTAATTAGTTAACTAACATAATGATTAACCCTAATGTGTAAGAAAAAATAAAAAAAGAGGGGGCGGGCCGCAGGCCCGGGAAGGCCCAAAGAAGGCCCGCGCCCCCCCTCCTACTCGTCCCTCGCGGGGAGGCGGGGCGGCGCCGCCCGCCGCGCGCAACGGGCGGCGAGCGCGGCTGGAGCTCCACGCCGAGCTCCGGGGCGAAGGTACGACGGCGGCGACACGGGCATGGGGCGCCGGACCTTCTCGACGGCGGTGGCGGAGGTCGGTGAGGCCGCGGGCGGCGGGCGGATGATGGCGTCTTGCGCGCCGTGGCGGACCTCGGTGCCGCGGTGGACGACGGCGACGGCGGCGTCGCGGCGCTCGCGGCGGGAGCTCCGACCTCAAAACGGTGGCGGGCGGGCGGCGGGCGCGGCGGGCGGCGGCGGCGGCGGATTTGGGCAGCGGACGGCGTCCCTCCTCAAAAAAGTTCGCGCCCACCGGATTGAAAAACGCTAAGTCCCGTGGCTTGAAAATATATATAGGACCATTTGTGCCGGGCGGTTGGTAATGCCGACCGCCTGTAGAAATGGTTTCTACAGGCGGTTGACATTAACAACCGCCAGCAGAAACGATTTTCACTAGCGGTTGGTAGATGCCAACCGCCTGTAGAAATAGTTTCTACAGGCGGCTGGTAATGCCAACCGCCAGCAGAATTTTTTTTCACTTATTATTTCATGCTGATACTTAAGAAAATCATAACAAATTATAGAAAAATCATAAAATAGAAAATGATGACTTTTTGGAATCCTTGTGAGTAGCTCTATGCATTAAAGAAATAGAAAGTTAAGTAATTATTTTTTTCTCTCTATGTATAAAGCTAAGTAATTATTTTTTTAATTATTTTTTTAAAGCTTTATTATTTTTTTCTTTATTCTTTTAAAAAGCTAAGTAATTATTTTTTCTTTATTCTTTTTATAAAGCTAAGTAATTATTTTTTCTTTTCTCTCTATGTATAAAGCTAAGTAATTATTTTTTCTTTTCTCTATATATGTAGAAAGAAAAGGACTTAAATTTTCTTTAATTATGTAACACCAAGAGAGACATTCATGAGACACATATAAAAATATATAAGAGTAGTACCATAGGTTACAAATTGTATTACATAAACTATATTACATGACAAATGATGTTTTCATTAAATAGAATCTATCCAGCCACTGTTCTTCCTTCTCCATCGTGGCGCACCCAGGGTTTAGAATTCTGTGGAATGCTACGCTCAACGTTTTGTATCTTCGATTGATGGTCTGTAAAGAGAGACATCTCACTGAACTAGTTAGAATCATCTAGGTCAATTGCACCATCAGCTCCTAAAGCTTGTTGCTTTCCGGGAAGAGAACTACATGCTTCACTTATCGGTACTTTTCTTTTCATTCTTAGGAACGATTTGTTCGGCATAAAAGACACATGCGGCACGGTTAGCAAGGATCCATGGGTCATCTTTGTAACCTACTTTACTTAGATCAAGAACTCTAAGCCTATGACTATCCACTGTGACATGTTTATCCTCAACCCATTGGCATCGAAACACTGGTGTCTGAAATGTACCATAGTGTAGTTTCCATATGTCCTCAATGAAGCCAAAGTATGTATGGATTTCCTCATTTTCATCTATGGCCTCGCATCGAACACCGCTATTTTGTGTCATGCTCTTTTTGTCTCTAGCAATGGTACAAAATGTGAAACCACTAATGTCATAGGTGTTCCATGTAGTGATCTGGCGTGATGGTCCAAACCCAACCGCTTGATAGTTTGTTGCTCAATTGTTTCTCCATCTAGAAGATTCTGATCCATTAGCCAAGTGGTGAATCGATGTTTGTGTTCATTCATTACCCAAGCTTCGGTTTACCCCTGGTTTTCATCGCGTAGCTCTTTTGATATGTTGGTCGATGAAAGGTTCCATTATCGATATTTGATGCGAGGATGCTATGATGTGCTTCGAGTACAATATGGTAATCTGAAGGAATAAATGATTTTCGTCCCATCCTACCACATCCATGTAGCCTGCCCTCATGTCGAGACGTAGACAAACCTATTGCAATTTCACCTTTTAGGCAACTACCACAGAATGGAGCAGCGGACTCAATGGCCTCTTCAGTAGTGTACCCCTCTATCATGGCTGCCTCAGGACGAGCACGAGTGGATACATAGGAATTTAGTATTGACATGAAACGCTCATACGTCCACATCTCATGCAAATACATAGGACCCAGTGCCTCTATTTGAGGCACCAAATGCACCATTATATCAAAGAATGATGGCGGCAAACACATCTCAAGTTGTGACACTGTCTCCACTGCAAATTCTTGAAGAGACTCTAACTCATCATGGTCGATTACCTTCTGTGATATTTTATTGAAAAAGAAGCACAACCTTGTGATTGCCATTTTTAAAAATGCTGGACTTATAGCCCTGATGGCAATAGGTAGAAAAGTTGTCAGCATTACATGGCAATCATGTGTGTTGTAGTTGGTAAGTGTAAGGTCCTTCATGGAAACAATGGATCTTAGATTGGAGCGTAAAACCAACTGGAACTCTCAATTTCTTCAACCACACACAAATTGCTTCTTTCTCATCTGTGTTCGGGTTGTAGCTTGCTTGTAGGGAGGTGGTACTTTCCATTTTCCTGAATAACGGGATGAAGCTCATGTTTTATGTCTAAATTTACCATGTCTAGACGTGACTTTAGTCCATCCTTTGTCTTGCCCTTCATATCAAGCAAGGTGCCAATGATGCTTTCAAACACATTCTTCCGAACGTGCATTCCATCGATTGCGTGTCGTGACGTCAAGGTCTTTCCAAAGATGGCAAATACTTGAAAAAAAATTGACATCTTCTTAAATGTAGCCCCTAGAGTTGGCTTGATATCCTTTCTAGGTTTTCCATCTATTGTCTTTTTTCAAAAAGCAAACTTGATATTTTTCACTATCTCAAACACTCTGTGACCTTTATTTGTTACCCAATGGAGCAGTAGACTTTAGTTCATTTGAATTGTCAAAGTATCTATCCATCTGTCTTAAGCGGTACCTGTGTCCTTTTGATAAGTAGCGCCGGTGCCTTATGCACACTAGCTTATTGGATGCACTGAGGGACACATAAAAGGTTTTATCTACGCATACTACACAACCAACCTTTCCCTTGAATTGACCTGATAATACAAAGAGAGCAGGATAATCGTTGATTGTAACAAAAATAATTGCTCTCAGAGTGAATGACTCTTTCCTGTATTCATCCAACATGTCAACACCTATGTCCCACAAAGTTTTCATTTCCTCCATCAAGGGCTCCAAGAATACATCCATGTCAACACCAGGTTGTGTAGGTCCAGAAATAAGAATGGTTAGCAGAAGATATTTGCGCTTCTGCAACAGGTGTGGAGGGAGGTTGTAGATAGTGAGGATCACCGGCCAAGTGCTGTGCTTGCTGCTCCTTTCCGCAAAGGGATTCATTCCATCAGTACATAGTGCAAACCTAACATTTCTTGCATCCTTAGCAAAGTCTAGGTGTTCTTCATTGAATTTTTTCCATTGTTTGCCATCAGCTGGATGTCGAAGCTTTCCATCATTTTTGTGCCTATCAGAAGCATGCCAAGTCATAAGCTCTGCATCCTCCGGGTTAGCAAACAAACACCTCAATCGATCAACCACCGGAAGGTACCACATCACCAAAGCAGAACTCTTCTCTGGGCAAAATAATCTACTTCTTCTTTTTTCTTTGTTGCTTGGTTTTGAACCCCTTCGATCTTCTTTCTCTTCTTTCCTTTGGAAACCGAAGTTGCATTCTGTTCTTGTAGATAGTCTTTTTTTTCTTTGTACCGACTTGCACCACAGTTTGGACACTTCTCTAAGTCTGCGTAATCACCTCGATATAGGATACAGTGATTTCTACATGCGTGGATCTTCTGTACACCCATAGTAAGCGGACTGATGAGCTTCTTGGCATAGTAAGTGTTAGCAGGCACTTTGTTCTCTTTGGGAAGCATATCTCCGAGAGTACTCAATAATGCATCGAAGCTAGCATCGGACCATCCAAACCTGGCTTTCAACATCAACAACTTTAGCACGCAACCGTAACGTCGTGAACTCTTTGGTATAACCCTTTGTCTCATCATACAATGGCTCTTTTGCTGCCTTCTTTAAGGTCTCCATACCTTTCATAAAGAACATTGATGGATCAGTATGACGACGCAATAGTGCAGCCATGAGTTCCAAGTCTTCGCACCCTTCATCTTCCACTTCATCCACCACTTCATCTTCAACATTTGGCATATCAGGTTGACTCTGATCTTGTGTCTCATGTATGAACTCGCATCCGTCATCAACAAGCATATCGGGGCCATTGGGGTTGATGTTCGCGGGGGTTGTATCTCGGATATGGGGTAGAGCTACCCTCTCCATGCTTTGTCCAAATCAGGTAATCATTCATAAATCCTCGGCGGAGCAGATGAAAAAATATTGTTTGTGTGTCGTCAAAGACCGTAATATTTTTGCAATCCACACAAGGACATGGTATGTGATTCGTCTATGTTCTCCATGCATGCATTTTAGCGGCATCAATAAAGCTTTTGACCTCTGGTATATATGATGGATCAACTCTTGATAAATTATACATCCAGAATGATCTCTCCATCGTTTACCTATATATATAACGAATTCATTATAATCTATGTATTTTAATCAATAAACCTTTTGAAATCAGGTATGTATGATGGATTTACTAACCTTTTAATGATCAACAACCTCCTCTCTGTAATTAGAAAACCTCGCCCTTGTATATTCCCCAAATTATAGACGTTGAGGCCTAAGGTTCCTTAAGTATGAGAGAGGAGGCATGGCAAATAATTTATCAAATCTACCAATTAATTGGAATCCAATACAAAATTATACATAGCTATTTAATTAAGCACTAACCCCATTAAAAAATTAATACCAACTAAAATAATATAACCAACCAATTAATTGGAGTATTATTGAAGAAAGACATAGTAATTAATAATGGCAAGAATAATTAAACATTTATTCTCTCTAAATAAATTTAACACTAGTAATTATCTAAATAAAAATAAATTAAAATTAAATCTAATGAAATTGAACCCTAACAATTAAATAAGAAACAATCTTCAATTTTCTTCTATCAAAATAAACCTATTCATGCATGACACACTAAATCTAAAGTGGAGAGGATCCTTTAATTCAAAAATAATTATGGCAATAGCTAAGAGACATAAAAAATCCATCTTTATTCACCATATCTAATAGAGAGAAAACCCTAAGTATGAAATAATCAAATAGAGAGAAAACCCTAGCTTCTTCCCCCTCTCACTCATGGTGAAACCCTAGATCCAAAAAGTGGCTACAAATGACCAATATTGGCTAAAAAGATGCAAGAGAGACATAAACTAACCTTTTTTAGCAACCTTCTTCCAAGATTTGAAGATCAAAACCTCCCTCCTTGTATTTTAGGAAATCTGGACCTCCAAATCGCCAACAATGGAAGGTTGGCGTCGGGTTACTGTGCTGGTCGGGGAGGAAGAAGGGGTATATATAGCAGACCTAGCACTGGCGGTTGGCTCAGCCAACCGCCAGTGAAAATGCATCAACACTGGCGGTTGGCTAAGCTAGCCGCCAGTGCTGATGGCTCCATTAACACTGGCGGTTGGCTTAGCTAACCGCCAGCGATATTGCACATTAACACTGGCGGTTGGCTAAGCCAGCCGCCAGTGTTGATTGCTCCATTAGCACTGGCGGCTGGCTTAGCCAACCGCCAGTGTTATTGTGTTTTCACAGGCGGTTCTGGAGCCTGGCCCACGTGTTTTTTAATACTGGCATCCGTTAAGCTGAACCGCCTGTACAAATAAAATCCTGGCGCCAAGAAAAATCATTTCTGTACTAGTGCAAAGTCCCAAATTACCCTGATAAGGGCAGCTCATTTCCTTAGCATTCTCCTAATGGTGGTCTAAAGTTGAAAATATGAGTACAGGTACTAAGGTAAGCGATTATTGTTGTTTAATTTGTTTATTACAGGACGCGTGGAACTGATTATGTAGTTTAGTGCATTGCTGATATAAATAAAGATAGAATTTGAATTTGTGAACTGCTCTGCAGTTGGGACCACGGTTCTGTGATCATGCCTTAGCATAGTATATATATGGCATCAATGTGCTCACTGGCCAAGTCCATTCCATGATGGAAATTAAAGAAAAAAAAGCATCATGGAAAGGTAATAAGAGTGCCGACAGCTAGCGTCTACAATGTTTCCCATGATAATACCATTGGCACTTCCTTTTCCTCTGTTCTAGCATCGTACATCTCCACAACCTGTTAGCTTTTGTCTGTCCCATAAACACACAAGATTTGTGGTAGTTCCCGAAGCTCTTCAAACCCACTTAATGTTGTTATTCATATTTTTTCTAGAACACACATAATATTTGTACGCCTTTGTATTAGATAGAAAATGAGCTTTTACATCACGCCTTTTAGGCGACTTGAGGGATTACTTAAGATGTGAAAGACACTCATATCACCCACCCAAACAAAGAAGCTAGGCTATTACATGTGACATTAGACAACTGAAGTTTGACGCCCCAGCCTCGACAGTGCTATTCTGACAGACTCTGCAGCCAACTCAACGGCGCCACATGCCAAATACAATCCTGATGCATCCCACACCCAGTCCAATGTGAGCTATGAAAAAGACCAGCTATTTTCATACAGTAATAAGTTCTACGGTGGGGGGAATTCTTCATTTTGTGGCGCTCGATCTTGGATCGGAACCATTGGTGCAGTATATATATGTCTGCTACACACCAGCCCACTGGTGTCCTCAACCACTGCAGTTGATACTTGATTGCAGTATAAAGGGCTCCTGCAATTTTCTATGAATTCAGTGGACAGCAGTATGAGGTGACCAGGAGCAAACAATGGTGATATAAAGCAACCAAGGAACATGCATGCAGTTTGGCTGAGCAACATGGGCGTTAGCAGCGACAACTTGCTTTGCTAGCTTGTGCAAATGTAGGGGGAGGGACGAAGCAAATCATGAGTTCGGCTTAAATCCACCATGATGGTTATGCACCACACTCTTTTGGCATGCTCGAAGCCACAGTAGGGGCTCGAAGCCACAATAGGAGAATGAATAACCATCGCCTCTAGTGAATCTAGATGTGGCTATCGCACCTCTACATGAGCCCTCAATGGCTCGCATGAATAGCAAGGGGCAACAGTATAGGGATTCTAGTGTTGGGAGCTTGTTGTCCCTGTAGAACATGGTAACAAAGCTGACATAGCTAGTGTTGCTTGACTGCCAAGCACGTGTGGCTAGACACTCACGACAATGACGTTCTCGTCTCTTGTGTCATGCCACCATCGTTACATGCACAGTATACATCTACCTTAATTGAGAGGCAGCTATTGCCATGACTTTTTTTATTGCTCTAGGTAGCAGCTAATCGCCTGAGGCCACAGAATTGGTGTCTCGAGGTACTCGCTACATTCCCGATGCCTCCTATGCGAGTAGGATCCAGTTATTTATTCAACTATTTAATTTGGTAGACTGAGTTGTATCATAACCAAGTCTTCACTATGCTTGCTATCACGGATGTTGTGTATCTGCGAGACGGAGTTGTCAGCTAGTCACTATATATGATGTGGAGTAGCCTGTAAAGTACAGCAGATGTACATGCCTTTACTGCATATAACTATATTGGCTCCCGCATATTGACCACAGCAGAGGGCACTGGTTGTAGCAACACATGTTATTACACGAAAAGTTCTATTTTCTTTTTATTGTAGCGATACCTGTAACTGAATGCAGTAACAAAAGAAATAGATCCAACATTAGTCTCTTTCTTGCATTGAGACCATCACATTTCCAAACAAAATAGATTCTACCTTAGAAAACAATTAATTTCTTTCTGATTTGTCCAGGGAATGTAATTTGCTGTCTATTTAAATTATTCTGTATGCAAGACTTCCCTGCAAAATGTGAACTTTTATAACATGTGGCCATCCTCAGGGTGATAGAAAGCTAGGATGGTGATCTCAGCTGCGCCAGTTATCTATGTCGGGCGGCTTTGAGACAAGCTGACTCTGGAGGATGGAGGGTGTCATTAATCTTACGAGACTACGACACTAGATACAAGACCGTACCACAAGGGAAATATGGCAAAGCAAAATCCTGGCCCAAGAGGTTTCAGCAGTCCAACCACCATTATCGTGGACCTGAGTTGATCAATGGCTGAGTTATGCACATGTCACCAATACTGAATATTCCGAGATGGAGCCGCTAACCATTGACCTGTCCACACTGGACAAAATGTCAGTTTCGGTTCTTGCAGGATGCAGCAGAATTAGCTCCAGGTACAAGATCGTCTTTGGAAACCAAAACTCTGCCTGCTCAAGCTACACCCTACTGTCCTGATGCATCTCACGCCCAAAGGATCCCATTGTTGCTGCTAGCATGACAATTTGAAGTCTTCACTCTGCTTGCCGTCATGTATGCTGTCTTGCGTGATGGAGCCAGTGACTATATATCATTTGTCTAGCAGTGCCCATTCGAAGGACAATATAGACATGCTTTTATTGTACATAACTATTGGCTTCCCCATTCTGTAAGCACTGTACAGTAGCCTACTAACCGTCACAACACACCATCATTGCAATAGAATATCAATTCTGTTCTATTTTTTTACGTAGCGATACATGTAAATAAGGGCAACAAAGAAATTGATGCAACATTAGTCTCTTGCGGTCATTGAATCTGTCACGTTTCTGAAAAAATAAAGTCCAACACGGACAAACTATTTTTCTGCCCAAAGAGAATGTGTAATTTTGTCTTGATTAGAATTTGTATGTACGAGGCCTCCCTAGAAATGTGAATGTGTAAAACCTTTCGTAACCCCCAGATTCTGTTTGATAATCAATAAGGATACAGGTGTATGTCATGAGGTTATTAGAGGTACATGCACAGGCGAATCCACCGAATTGTTTATTTCTCTGCACCTGTGCCACAGAAGCGTTCTCAGCAAGCAGAGCAGAGCAATGAGGGAGGCCATGGAGGGCCAAGGCACCGGCAGCAACAGGCAGCAGTGTCTCACTTCCTCACCCTCTGTGTTAACTATCCTCCCTCTGTCCCACTGCCTAGGCTCTTCAGACTCGCCGCATTCACCAACGGACCGGTGTTGACAGCGCCGCTGGTGCCAGCTAGAATCCTGATGCATCCTACACCCAGTCCTATACAACTATCTGAACTGGGAAAATGACAAGCTATTTTAATAATTTAATTTCTATGCTAGGGTATTATTTCTTTGGCCTTGTTTAGTTCCACGAAACTTTTTGAGCAGAGAGATTGTAAAGTCCTGTAGCACTTCGTTTTTATTTGGTAAATATTGTCTAATCGTGGCCCAACTAGGCTCAAAAGATTCGTCTCGTGATTTACAACAAAACTATGTAATTAGTTATTTTTTTATTTATATTTAATACTCTTTACATGCGGCAATAAATTTATGAGAGGAGAGAGATTGTAAAGTCCTGTAGCATTTCGTTTGTTTGTGGTAAATATTGTCCAATCGTGGCCCAACTAGGCTCAAAAGATTCGTCTCGTGATTTACAACCAAACTGTGCAATTAGTTATTTTTTTATTTATATTTAATGCTATTTACATGCGGGAAACAATTGATGTGATGGAGAGAGAGTGAAAAAACTTGCAATTCCAATTGAAAGTTGTATGGAACTAAACAAGGCCTTCATTTTGTGGCGTTCTTGCCTCTGGCGTAGTATATATCTGTGCACTACGCACCAGCCCTCTGGTGTCTATAATCACTGTAGTTGATAGCAATAAAAGCTTTCTGCCATTTTCTGGAATTCAATGGACAATTACAGGAGGCGACAAAGAAGGGAAAGCCTGATGACTGATTTTCATCAAAACAGCCAGCACATAAACTTGATATTCATGACAAAACCTTTTACGCAATAAATTTATTGGAAATAAGTTATTACTCTGGGAAAATATATTTCACATTTTAGTTCTCATGGTCTTCAATGATGCTCAGATTTAACCAGTAATTGTTTTCTTGAATATGTTATTAAATTCATCCAAATTTGAGATATACTTGTTGCAAGTGTTTTCAAATGCAAATCTAAGCTTACATGTTTTCATGATTTGTAATAATTATTGATGTTTGCAGTATTTAAGGTTTGACTAAAAATTTTATTGAAGGGGCTTAAGTGTTTATGCCCTCGTTTTATAGCATATTGATGATTTTGGCCTTGCTTTTCTCTTACTTTGTGATTTTACACCTGCATTTTCCAAACAAAGGGATAGTTTTCCCCTATTGTGTTAACTGATCTTATTAGTGTTATCTTTTGGACAAAAGGACTAGTTTACCCATGTGATTTTGCCCCTAATTTTTCGTGCTTTGTGTTTTTATCCTAATTTCCACATCAACAATTTAAAAATTTTAATATGAAATGGACAATTTAGTCAGTGCAAAATTGGAGAAATTTTAGAAACACAAATTATTATCACATAGCAAATTTCGACAACCTTTCGAGCAGGCCGACATTGTCATAGAAGAAAGTATCATCAAACAAACGTTTGTCAGTGGCAATGCACGAACAACACCCCTGAATTGAACATGCACAAGTCACCCACACAAAAATCAGTCTGTACATCTATGGCAGATAGAATTAAAGGCCAAACTGTTCCAAAACACGTGGTTGGCGCCTTGGCGGCCAAGTTGTTTACTCGCTGGGTTATCTGCTTGGAACCGTATGGTTGCCTAGCTGGCTTTGGGCACCGCCATCATATGTTCTTCAGTGGTGGATCGACATCCGGTGATGTCTTGCGCTCGTCGAAGTTGACAAGCCGTACCCCCACCACGTAGAAGGTGAACCTGAGCAGGTGCATGGTATGGCTCGCCTGCTCAGGATGGCCATGTCCAGGAACACCACCATGTTTTCACAGTTTAATTCCCTGCTACTAAACGCCGGCAAAAACTAGGGGCGAATGGCCACTTCATTTTAAAATCATGTGGGCAAAATTCCCCAGTCAAAAAAGTAGGGGTAAAATGACAATTGATTCCTGGAGCAGGGGAAGCAACACACCAAATTCCCTTTACCAAAGGAGAAGTTTTGTGTCAGGAAGGAGTAATAATAGCTGAAAATTAAATTATCATCTACTTTTATTAGTAGTTTGTGAAGCTGATTTTGTCTTTTACATGCGAAAACGCATATATGTTATATAGTGCAGCCAAATTACAATGAGATCCTCGTAGATGACCAAAATACATCAAGGCCATTGGTGGCCAGATTGACATGTACACAGGGCAGAGGACACAAGTTTTCCCACCACAACAGAGGGGGAGCATGCCGCAGCCGCCGAGAAGGCCACCATTGGGGGGTCTCCAGAGGCGGCACCGGCACATAGAAACTGGATGGATTGACCTTGCAGAACGATGGTTTGAAGTGGTTGAGGAGATGGCTATACATACTATGGCATCAGTACAATGTGCTTGTCACTGATCAAGTTCCACAACGATAATTAAAGGAATAACTTCAAGAAAGGCCCATGATAGAGCGGAGTAGTGCACACTGTTGCCTTTGGTGATGCTAGCCAGGCGAACCATTGACATGTCCCACTTCCTCACCCTCAGGAAACTTTCATGTGTCCAGCAAACACAGAAGACTTGGGTTCTTCAGACCTGATTCATTCCCAAGCTGCAATTTGGGTAGCCACACGTCAGCCAATGGATAGGATGTTAATGCACAGTCCATCCTGCAAGGTACCAACTACAATCCTGATGCATCCTACACCCAGTCCTATGTGCACCAAAAATGACCAGCTATTTTGATTCTGCAATTTCTACAGTGGAAAATTCTTCATTTTGTGGCACCCCTGCTGGCTCTGGTGTTGTAATATATATATATATATATATATATATATATATATATGTGCTCTAAACACCAGCCCACTAGTGTCCTTAACCACCGTGATAGCAAATAAATGTTTCTGCAATTTTTTGTGATTTCAATGGACAGCATAACCTTGATATTACTGACAAGGCTATCCCCCCAATAAATTTATTGAGATGGAGTAGTGACTATATATAATGGTTTGTGAATGGCAATAGAAGCCTTAATTGCTAACTATTATTGGCTTCCACATGTTAGTGAGTACTAGGGTACTATTATGTACATGTGTACATGAGAGGGCCAATTCCGTTTGATCTTTATTTTACTGATACTTTTGGAAAATAAAAGCTTCAACAAACAGGGAAAACCTCACAATCGTGTGAAGCCTAACGCGTAAAAACCGAATTCTAACATATAGGGATTGCATTGTTCATCACTTGCAGAAAAATTAAATGAGCAGAACAGTATTTTTGTGTACTGGCTTCCTAGTGCTCGAGCGGCCGGGTTCAGAAAGAAAAACGGCCTGACTCACCAGGAGAGGTCCGATGTGGACTAGCATGGAGAGCTCTGTCACGGGTTGTCGGGCATCCTCGGTGGGTGGAGCAGGCGGGTTGCAGTGCGGTACTGCGGTTGCATCCTCAGTGGCGAGCAGAGCAGCCTGAGCCATGGTGAGCAGAGCATGGAGGCTGTACCACCGCAGCATCCTCGGCGAGCAGAGCAGAGCAGGCGAGGGCGTCCATGGCGTTCCAAGGCATGGGAAGCAGCGTCCCACTTCCTCACCATCTGTGTTAACTATCCTCCCTCTGTCCATCCTCTGTCCATCTGCCGAGGGTCTTCAGACTCGCTGAATTCCCAAGGGTGATATTCTCATAGCCTCGCCAGCCAATGGACTCGTGTTCATGCAGTTGCTCGTGCCAGCTACAATCCTGATGCATCCTACACCCAGTCCTATATGCTATACTCCTATGTGAGCTATGAAAATGGCTAGCTATTTTGATAGTGTAATTTCTTTGCTGGGGTATTATTTCTTCATTTTGTGGCGCTCTTGCCTCTAGTATAGTACATATCTAGTACGCACTACGCAAAGTGTCTTTACTCTTTAATCACCGTAGTTGATTGCATTAAAAGGTTTCTGCCATTTTCTGTGAATTCAATGGACAATGATTAATTCGTATATGGCTCGCTTTCTCTTGAATAATAATGAGGATAGACATAGATATCATACGAAATCTAGAAATGGAAGCCACCAAGCCACCACGATTGGCTAGAGCCCGTAAAGTCCACCAACATTGGTTTCCCAGTTTTCGGTGTTGGCCTCCAGTGATGTGATTTTGAGTTTTGATTCATCTGTATCTGAAATTGTTGGGACCAGTATCGTTCGTTTAGATCGCTTTGGGTTGGCGCGCCATTACGCTATGCTCTGTAATGTCTGTGAAGCTTTATCAACAGTAAAGCGGGGAAAACCTCTTTTCTAAAGAAAAAGGGAAGCCTGGCGACTGATTTTCATCAAACAGCTAGAATAAATAAACTTGATATTCATGACAAAACCTTTTCGGCAATAAATTTATTAGAAATAAATTACTACTCCGGCAACAAAATATTTCACATTTTAATTCACATGGTCTTCAATGCTCAGATTTGACCATTATTTTTTCCTTGAATATGTTATTAAATTCATCCAAAATTGAATGGATTGATTGACCTCGCATAGAAACTGGATGGATTGACCTCGCCCATGAGAGAGATGGGTATATATACTATGGCATCAATATAATGTTGTTGAGGGAGATGGGTATATATACTATGGCATCAATATAATGTGCTCGTGACTGGTCAAGTTCCACAACAACAGTTAAAGGAAAAACTTCAAGAAAGACAGAAAGGCCCATGAGAGAGCAGAGTCGTGCATGTCGTTGCCTATGGTCATGCTAGCCAGGAGAACCATTGGCATGTCCCACTTCCTCATCCTCCGGAAACTTTCATGTGTCCAGCAAGGACAGAAGACTTGGGGTCTTCAGAGTTCAGAGATTAATTCCCAAGCTGCAATTCGGCTAGCCGCGTCAGTCAATGGATAGGATGTTTATGCACAGTCCATCCTGCAAGGTGCATCCTATACCCAGTCCTATGTGGGCTGCGAAAATTACCAGCTATTTTGATTCTGCAGTTTCTATGGTGGGGAATTCTTCATTTTGTGGCACCCCTGTTGGCTCTGGTGTTGTAATATATATGTGTGCTCTAAAAACCAGCCAGTAGTGTCCTTAACCACCATGATAGCAAATAAATGTTTCTGCAATTTTTTGTAAATTCAATGGACAGCATAAACTAATATTACTGACAAGGCCTTCCCCCCAATAAATTTATTTAGATGGAGTACTGACTATATATAATGTATAATGGTTTATGAATGACAATAGAAGCCTTAATTGCATACTATTAAATTAATGGCTTCCACATGTTAGTGAGTACTAGGGTACTATTATGTACATGTGTATATGAGAGGACCAATTCAGTTTGATCTTTATTTTACTGATACTTGTGCAAAATAAAAGCTTCAACAAACAGGGAAAACCTCACAATCGTGTGAAGCCTATTGTGTAAAAACCAAATTCTAACATATAGGAATTGCATAATTGCATTGTTCATCACATGCAGAAAAATTAAGTGAGCAGAACAGTATTTTTGTGTGCCAGGCAACATGATCCTTTCTGTACTATGTATACATCATACTCATATTCACACTAAAGCAGTATCTGTTTTATACAAAGACCTATACTCTTCGTAAGTGCCCACTGTACAGTAGCCATAGCCTCAGTCCCTTGTGTGTCAAGGCGCAGATAACGCATCAGATGAGCGACCCCATCTGAAGATAACAAGGATGACGTGACCAGTGGCGTAGGACAAGTATGAAATAAGGTGTGGCAGGCATGGTCGAACACAACATAGACTATACTAGTTTATAGTATTTTCAGCAAATGAAACAGCCTGTTACAGTAGGTACAGGAAAAATTCATTACTCAAGGTATGGCAGTGGCCTCACCTTGCCATAAGAGAGCTCCGCCACTGGACGTGACAGTATCAAAAATAAAGAATAGAGAATTTAGAACGGTTATTGCATTATTTATCTTTTGGGTTATTTTTTTATGGTGGCTAAATCACAGATTTCGAAATGTGATTTTCCATAATAATCTCTTAGAGTTGTCCTAAGTTGCAAGTGCTTGTTGTGTGGTAATGATACAACTTTTCAGTTTTCTCTCGTTGTCCAAAATCACATTATGGTTCTACAATTTTCTTGCTCGTTCACAAAACACAACATGGCAACACGCTGCACGCTTTTGTTTGAAGAAATTCAGTAAATTATTTACAATGCTGAGGACGCACCTGCCACTGGAACCATATTTGAGCAGCTCGTTTGCTTAGCAGTTCTGCTAATGGTTGTCTTAAGTTGCACATCTGAGTGCCGGTTACTGGTACTAAGGTAGAAGGTTGTTGTTGTTTAGTTTTCACAGGAACTGCAGTGATTTAGTGCATCGCTGCTATAACTAAAGAGGGAATATGAATACTTCAAGTGAGTGCAATTGGGATGACGGCTATTCGTGAGTGATCAAGCTTTAGAATAGCTATTATATATTTATATGACATCAATGTGCTCACGGACCAGCATTTGGCATCAAAAGTGCCACGACAAAAATCTACTCCTAATAAGCCTCTAGGGAAATCATCCATAGCCACAGCAGCAAATGAACAAAATCTGTCTTCCTGACGTTCGATCGGGTTCCCTCCCTCCCTTGAGATCATGGATCTCCACCGGAATATGGAAATAGAAAAAGAAAATAACCGCCTGACTCACCAGATTGTCACCTAGTTTGGTCATCGTTATCTCTACTAGGTATCTCAGTGTCTTTGGTTCGGAGGATGGGTAGTCTCCTGCACAAGCGAACCTCGGAGTGGGCGGTCAAGCTTGGCTCGGGCGGCGCAGGAGAGCTCCGCTGCGGACCAGCATGAAGAGCTCCGTCACAGGGTTGTCAAGCATCCTCGGTGGGTGGAGCAGGTGGGCTGCTGTGTGGTACTGTGGTTGCGTCCTCAGTTTTGAGCAGAGCAGGCAGGGGCGGCCATGGTGAGAGGAGCATGCAGGCTGTGCCACGGTTCAGTGATCATGCTTTAGCATAGTAAGTGATGAGGGTGGCCATGGCACTGGCAGCAGCAGGCAGCAGTGTCCCATTTCCTCACCTTCTGTGTTAACTATCCTCCTTCCGTCCCACTGCCTCGGCTCTTCAGACTCCCTTCATTCCCAAGGGTGCTATTCTGATAGCCTCCCCAGAGAATGGACCTGTGTTGAGATGCAGCCGCTGGTGCCAGCTCCAATCCTGATGTATCCTACACGGCTACACCCAGTCCTATACTTTTACGCGAAAATGACCAGCTATTTTGATAGGGGACTTATTTCTTAATTTTGTGGAGCTCTTGCCTCTGGTGTAGTACAAATCTCTGCGCTACACACCAGCCCACTAGTGTCTTTAATCACCGTAGTTGATAGTAATAAAAGCTTTCTGCCGTTTTCTGTGAAATTCAGTAGACAACTATAGGAGGTGACAAAGAAGGGGAAGCCTGATGACTGATTTTCATCAAACAGCTAGAATAAACTTGTTATTCGTGACAAAACCTTTTCCACATTAAATTTATTAGAAATAAATTACTACTCCGGCAACAATATATTTCACATTTTAATTCACATGGTCTTCAATGCTCAGATTTGATCATTAATTTTGTTTTCTAGAATATGTTATTAAATTCACCCAAATTTGAGATACATATGTTGCAAGTATTTTTGAATGCAAATATAATCTTACATGTTTTCACGTTTTATAATACTTATTTTATGTTTGCAGTATTTAATGTCGGACTAAAAAATTTATTAAAGGAAGTTTTTTGTCATGAGGGAGTAATAATAGATGAAAATTGTATTATCAGCTATTTTTTTAGTAGTTTGTGAAGTTGACTATCTTTTACTTCCATGTTATCCACCTACACTGCCAGCTGGTATCTCCTTGTACGTCAATATTCTTAATTTGGTAACTCAGCTAAGAGAAATAAGCTACTGTCACTAAAGCTGTTTTCAGCAAGAAACTAGGAAAATTCCTGTTGCAAAAGCCACCAGGACAAAAGCAAAATTCCTCAGGCAAACAATACTTGGTGGGATTGTTTTTGTGATGGCTACCTGCTAACAGAGAAAAATACTCATTCCTGACGATGTGTGTCCCTGCTCGCCTGTTCTGTGTGCCATCAAGAAAATAATTGTTGATGGTTTCGATAAATACCTGATGGTTTCTGGCCAACACGAAAAGGACCTGCCCAGCACCAGTGCACATATGAGTGCAGGTACCAAGGAAAAGATTATTGTTGTTTAATTTGTTTATTACAGGAAGTCTGGAACTGATGATGTAGTTTAGTGCATCACTGATATAAATAAAGATAGAATTTGAATTTGTGAACTGCTGTGCAATTGGGACCATGGTTCAGTAATCATGCTTTAGCATAGTATATGGCATCAATGTGCACACTGGCCAAGTCCATTCCCTGACGAAAATTAAATAAAAAAAAAGCATCATGGAAGACTAATAAGAGTGCCGACAAAGTGTACGATGTTGCCCATGATAATACCATTGGCACTTCTACTTCCTTTACCTCTGTTCTAGCATCGTACATCTCCGGAACCTTTGTTAGCTTTTGTTTGTCCCAGAAACACACAAGATTTAGGGTAGTTCCCGATGCTCTTTAAACCCACTTCATCCTTGATGTTGTTAGTCTTTCTTTTCTAGAACACGCAAAATATTTGTACGCCTTTGTATTAGATAGAAAATGAGTTACATCACGCCTTTTAGGCGCCATGAGGGATTACTTAAGATGTGAAAGATGCACATATCACCCAACTCAAACAAAGAATCTAGCCTGACATTAGACTACTGAAGTTTGATGCCCCAGCCTCGACAGTGCTATTCTGATGATGGAACTGGGGTATGGTATAGAGAATTACCGACAACTCACAAAACGCCGGAAGGTAGCTACGGTTTACTATAGTGGGATAATATTAGCCGTGTTTGTAAAAGCTGCAGGAACGAGAAATAATGTGTCCGTATCTCGATCTCATGTAGATGGTTTGAAGTCTGGGTCACGCTCTTGTACACGAAGTTTTTCACACTTTATTTCTCCTGTGTTGTGTTGTGGTATGAACATAGGTGGTCGCAAATTCAGGGTTGTTCTGTATTTCACATACTCAATTTTTAAGTGTCATAAAGACTATATATAAATCCATTGGATCCCATACAGATAATTATTAAGATGTTAATTTACTGGGTGCCTGAAAAGTCTGCATATCTCTTAGGCGACACTAACAGAAGTTGGACTTGTATGTTTAATGGCTGGATCACCGCGTTCATCCTGTAGCATAGCAGCTGCTGGTTCCTTCGACGCGTTTCTTGTTTGCATCACCTTTGTATGGTCGCCTCCACCACCATCTCTCCTCTGGCTTTCCCCAACAGCAAGGATACGACCAGGCTTTCCCCAACGGCAACGATACAACCAGTAAGCCTCCTGGCAGCCACCACTGGCTGCCGGCATAGTCACCTTGCTGTGGCGAATCCATGGCTACCTCTTAACTCTGGCTAGGCCTCCTCGTTGCTGCCAGGGGAGGAGCTCGGGAGAGGAGGCAGGGAGGAGAGAGGGAGGGTCGCCGTGCCAGAGGGGAGGTGTCACTACTACAGAAACGTTAACCGTGGTGGACGTTTTGCATTTACCGTGGCCATTTTCTCAACCACCATGAATCATAGGTCATAGTTAGTCCAGATTAATTAAGGTGGTTGATTTAACCACCTTGGTAAATCAAATTGAAAAACAAAACAAAAAGAAAAACCAAGTCAATAGGCCTAATGAGCTCATCCATGACCCGCCGAACCCATCTATAGGGTGTCGGTGCCGTAGCCGTCGGATCTGGCAGAAGGAGGCCGGAATTGGTAGGAAGAGGCCATATATCGGCCAGAGCTGCCAGATTTGGGTGACGGCCGCCGGATCTGGCAGCCACCATGCCGAGGGAGGTCGCCGTGTCGAGGGAGGCCGCCGCATCGAGGGGGCCCATGCTCCGCGATCATGCCTCCACGTCTTTGCAACATCGAGCCAACACTATGCCTCCGTGTGGGCCCTGGCCGAAGAGAGGGGAGCCGGAGAACCCGCCGAGATCCATTGGGCCAACAAGTGAGGTAGTGAGGCAGTGGAGAGAGAGGAGCTAGTGTCGGGATCCCAGGATCCGTCCTCCCCCGTCGGATCTGGTCGTGAGCCGTTGGGATCTACTACTACAGAAAATGTTTTGCGTGGCGTCTTTAAATGGGCCTCAGAGGCGGGCAGCAATTTCAACCGCCTCAGTTATTACCTCTGATTAATGGAGGCTATTATTTTCTATTAACCAATATGGTCAAAAAAAACACCATGCAAAATCAATTTACGAAGGCAATTAAAAAATAACCAGCTACTAAAACCTATTAACCAAAGCGAGCCTTATAAGTGGTCCGTCTCCAAAACTGCTCTTATTTTTGGAAGCCTAGAAAAAATCCCATGTCCTTCCGCTCTTGAGCTTATATATATAGGAGGGAGTTAGGGTTTCACATCTCTCTCTCAACCTCCTCCACTTTTTCCCTCAGCCGCCCCTCCACTCTCTCCTTCACTAGCCAGCACAGAGGGCCAACGAGGCCTTCCCCTTCCCTGGCCCTGCCCTCTACCCTCCAGCGCAACTCGAAGAGGTAGCGATGCGTGGGTGCGGCCATGCACGACCTCTTACGAGCTCAACGGCGAGCGGGTCAAGCAGGTGTGATAGCGTGGTGGCGAGCGGGCTCGCCACGCTGGCGGCTCATGAGCACAGCGATTTGTGGGCTCGGCGGCGAGCAGCCTCTCTTTCTCCACCCAGATCTAGGGTCCGCCACCACTCCCCCTCGCTCTGCGCCTCTAGATTCAGCCAGGAGGATCATATAATAGTTCTACCTTAGTTTATGCCTCTAAATATGATCATATACTTTCATTTTTATATGCTTTCCTATTTCACAGATTTTAAGGATTAGTTGACCTGATACACTTCAATGGTCACAGTATTAAGTATACTATGAATACTGCTATATATATTTATCTTCTCGTTTTGGCTTCTCTACTTATAAAGCCACTTGTACTCCAAAGGTCACAGGTATCCGTACGCACGTATGCCTATCAGGATGAATTTGGTCAACTATCATCTACAAATTAAATTGTTGACTATATATCACCAGTAATGTCTCATTCATCTTTTCCGGCTCAACTCTATAATATATTCTCTAAAGACTGCAACCTCAAATTTCCATAGCAAGGTGCCAGGAATTCAACTAGCTCAATAGTGGTCTGAGTGCTATAGAGAATAATAGCACTATTTTTTATCCATTGTCCGTCCAATCACTCTTATGCCTGTGAGAGTAAGAACAACTCCAGTAGACTACCCGAGGCATCTTCCATTGATTCCATCTAGTTGGACAAAGAAGTTGCATGGTTCTTACAGCTTCAAAAAATCAAACCAAAAAATCAAACAATTCACTGACCATGTTGGCATCTTAGAAGAACCCATATAAACAGATCCTGAACCAAGACAAACATGACATGAGACTAACCAAAATCGTAGTATTTTATTCCTCACTGTGAGATACATCGAGGCAAATAAATGACAATAAAAAGGCAAAATTGTCTGAAATGAGAAGGATCGTCAACAAGATTTTTATGCCTTTTTAGTTTGGTTTTCCAAATATATTTCAAACACAATAAAATCAAATCTTATCCAAATAATGTTTATAGCCAGCCACAAATTGCCATTTCAAAGTGCCACACATAGTCAGTCGAGGGGAACAGGGCAGCGCCACCATAGGTCGAGGGGAGTGAGGGCGTTGCCGGTCGTTATCTGGCTTGTTATCTGTATGAAAACAACAGGAAGGCATTAACTAAGAGAAAAATCCACCAAATCAAAATTAAAGATTTAAGAATTTTTGTAGGTACGTTTTTATTAAGTGAAAGATGGCACGAATACAAATAACAAAAACTAAAAAAAGAAAATGGTATGGCATGCAAGAGAAACTAACCATCTGGTGCATAAGTACTGTTCTCAGAGTGTTGCAGTAGCTGAACGTGTTCAAGTCTTGGACCAAGCACATCAATGACCACGACATTGTACTCCCCCTCCACTCCACACCATTTTGAATGAGGAATAATTCCAGTTCCAGCTGAAGTTTGGAAGGAAATATATTAAATCAAGCAGCGAGGAGCAAACAAGTGCAACGAACTGAAGCTGGAGGCGGAAGGGACCGACAGTTGCACGTCAAGGGGGCGATGAACTCTGTTCTCGCGCCCATAGTCACCCATGCCCTGTGTAGCCGCACTACAAAGCACCCTCTCGGACCCCATGGAGGGCAGGCGCTCCTCCTCCATCTGTCTGAGCTCGGGGACGGAGACGACGAGCGTTGGTACCTAGCCTGCTGCTGCTTCCAGAGCCTCTGATGCCTCACGGTGGCTGTCCCACTGCAGTTCCTCTCCTTTGGCTGCCCTTCTGGTGAGGCAAGTACCACATCGAAACCCGAGGCAGACCGAGCCTGCACACGACTGGATCCACGGATCGGCGGACATGGGAGAGCGGATCAATCAGTGCACCTTGAGCGGCGCAAACCCTAGCAATGGACTGAGAAACAGGAGACGGGGGTTGGAACGTTTACCGGCGTAGCAGTTGGTGACATCAACGGCGTAGCAGTTGGTGACATCAACGGAGCCGCGGGAGGTGGTGCCGAGGAGGAGGACGACGGCACCACCCTGAGCAGCCGCGCACCGATGGCAGCGCCCCAGCAGTCGCGCCCCAGCTGGCAGCGCCCACGACCAGGGGAGGCCAGGAGAGGGAAACCCCCGTCTAGGCAGCAGCAGTCGCAGCCCCTCCCAGCCATGGGGCGGCCACTGTGGAAGTCTGGCTTGCCGCGCCCCTGGCGACCGGTGGACGCGCCCTGCACTCGTGGCCATCCTGCACGGCCGGTGGCTCGTCAGGCATGCGCGGCGGGAGGCGTGGGCACGGCAGGCTTCGCGATGGTCGTTGCAGTGGGCGGCGCGTCGTGGTGGACGGTAGGCAGCACAGCAGGCATCACAGTGGGCTGGAAAGGTGAGGGTTGAAGGAGAGGCAGCGTGAGGGAGGTGTAGAGTCGTACAGAAGAGGGAGGGTCGTCTTGGGCTTCGCGTGCAGGCGTCAGACGGAGGTGCGGGAGGTGGGGAGAAGGATGAGTGATGAGCGTTGGATCCTAGCAATTTCCACCATTGGATATGAGTGAGTAAGAGAAAGGAGATCGCTGAGTGAATCAGGACCTTTGATTTTGAAAGATTAGGTGGAGCGGTACAATTTGGTTGGTGCACTTAGTATATATTAAGAGAGATAATGACTGTGGTGGACAGTTTATGTGTGGAGTTAGGAAAAATTTTTCAGTGTATTATATGTGGTAGAGATGTGAATGTGACCAATGCAGGAGACGAAGGTGAGGCCGGATGTGACATTGGCCATGAGAACGGTGGTGATTGTGGGCAACTAAGACTACACTTTGGATTGGGAGTTCAAGACAATGGGCTCCATCAAGTGTGTGGTTGGTATATGTAACCATCACCAAGCACATCGAGGGCATCTTCATTAATTAGAATAGATTAGGTTAAATTAAGAGAGTTATCGGGCCAAGGCCCATTAGCATTTTGTAAGCCACCCTATAAAAGGGGCCCAACCATTATTGAGGCAGTTAAGAAAAGTTAGGGTTTAACCTAAAACTCACGCTCTCGCTCTCTTTCTCTCTCTCACCGCTGCCGCCGCCACCAACCGCCGCCCGCCACGCTGCTGCCCGTCGCCGTAAGCGCTGCCCCGCCGCCACGCTGCAGCCGCCCGCCACCACAACCGCCACCGCCGTTGCCGCCGCCGCCGCTGTAACAACCTGGATTTTTCCGTAAACCAAAAATATGAACTTTCTAAAATTTTTCTTGCAATACATGAGTCATGTAGTCACTAGGGCAAACGTAGGTCAAACATGGAGGAGATGGATAGCAAAACGTTGCATCGCATATAGAATTGATTGGAGTCAAATGCTTGATACCTCGTGTTGGTTTTGGATTTGGTGTTTGATCTAGAGTTTGGAGTGCACAATCCGTAGCAACCTTCTCTAAACCACCCGGGGATTATCCCAAAACCATCTTACTCCCTTCTAGTAAACCCAAAGCCAAACAACCGCTGACCTTGCGACGAACCCCTAAACCCAAGGCACGAATCATGTTGACCATTCCATAAACGACATGTCATAATAACATAGCTAATATTGGATTTAGGGTCTAGCCCCCCTTGTGGCCCTAGCCCGCGCCGTATAAATTGGAGGAAGCCAGCCACCGCCGTCCCGGCTTCTTCATCCCAGCGCAGCCCGCCGCCCTCCTTCTTCCCCCTAGCGTCGTCTCCATCGCACTCCAAGCCGGCGCGTCGAGCAGCGCCACCCGCTGCTGCCGCCAGCGCCCGCCGCGTCGCCGATCCGCCAACTGCGACCATGCGCTCAGCCTCGTAAGCGCGCCTCGTCGCGCCCGGCGTAGCCGCCTCGGCGCTCACCACCCGCGTCGCACGGCACTCCGCCGAGCCAGCCACGCCGTGGCCTTCGCGGCGACACCACCACCCGTTGACCGCGCCACCGTGAGCAGCAGCAGCGCCTACATCGTCGTCCTCGCCGTGCGGACAGCAGCGCCACCACCTCGCACGTCGGGCCGCCGCCCACGCCCGACGGTCACCTGGACGCCGGGCGCCCGGCCACCTTCTGCTCTGCCTCCGCCCGCTGGAGCAGCACCACGGCGCCGGCGTCGTCTATCACGCCACGCCACCTGCTCGCCACAGCCACGGCGAACTTCGACACCGTTGTCTTCTACGTCAAGCTGTGCACCACCTCGCCTCTACAGCCATCACCACGCCCGAAGAGCTCCAAGACCCGCGCCACGCCCGCGTCACGAGCCTGCTGGCGCCGTCGCCTTCACAGCTCCATGGCGCGCCATCGATGACAATGCCGTGACGCCGAGCTGGACAAGCACGACACCGCCAGGCCCTGCCTCGACGCCGTTCCTGCCGCTGCGGGAACACGACGTCGCGCTACCTCGCCGTCTAGAGGCAGCCTCGTCTCCACCGCGTCGCGTCCCTGCCTTGGCGTCGCGCGCGCCCGCGTCCCTAAGCACGGCGCCCCCGCTGGAGCCCACTGCCTCGTCCAGCCGCCGTCCCCGCGCGCGCCAGCGTCCTCGCCGTGGACCACCACGTCGTACGCCAACGACGACCGCGCGCAGCGCCACCACGTTGCGCCTCGACGTCGGCCATCTCTCTTCGCCGACCAGCAAGCCCCCTCGCCGCGCCACGACGTCGTCCCTGCGTCCACGATGTCCACCAGCAGCGCTGCGCTGCGACACCATCCACTCCGACATGCTCCAACAGCGAGCAGCAGTAGCACCGCGACCTCGTCCTTGCCGTGCACAGCCACTACGACAACGCGTTCCGGCCACCCTGTAGCACCACCTCGGCCGTCTCCTGCTACAGCACCGGACAGAAAGCCGTGCACCAACACCGGTGAGCCATCGCACCAAGACCTCACCTGTTCCCTTTCCATTTGAGCTGCCCATGTCCATGTCGACTCCGGCCATCATGCTGCTTCTCACACACCTTGCAGGAGGCCACAGCCAACACCCGACGTTCCTGGCCGCGTCCAGCCTGCTCCGGCCAGCCCCAAGCCACTACCAGCCAGCCGCGGCCAGCCATGGCCACAAGCAGCCAGCCGCGGCCAGAGACAGCCGGCTGCAGCCAGCCAGAGTCGGCCAGGAGTGGCTGCAGCAAGCCACGGCTGGCCAGGACCAAGCCCGGTTGGCCACGACCCTCCTACTACCTCCCGCAACACACCGTTGAAGTCGTACCAACCTCGCCTTCCTTGCCTCCGCATCGTCAAGCACTGAACGTCTCCACCGTCGGTGAGCATCCAGAACGCCGTGACCGGCCTTCGTGCCGACGAGCCACATGGACACATGCCACACACGCACTTGCACGTGACTGACCTAGCCAACTGGAACCACCAAGTTCGTGGAACTCTGGCATGGATATTGACCACCCCTGACCAAGCCCTGGCCCCGTGACCAACCTGGCTCGGCCTTCGTGCCGTTATTCTTTGTTGACCGACCTTTGAGCCCTATGGACACACTAGCACTCACTAGCACGTGACCGACCTTAAGACAAACGAATCCACGGCGATTGAGACGCCGAGGAGGACATGATACCCGTGACCCTGACGTGAGCCCCGATCTCTAGACAACCTTAGTCGTACTCCGTACACCATGGCGATGTGATACTCATCTTGGACTGTAGGATCTCTCTTTGGTTGCCATAGCGGATGCCAATAAACCCTAGCCATGTTACCGTGAGTTGCCACTGCTCCGGTCAACTCGAGACACGAGGATGGGCCGTCGAGAGTCCTGTGACCTTGTCCTTTGCAAGCCATGACCCCCTGGACCCCCTCAGTCCTTTTACTTTACACGTCTATACTGTTGTACCCACTCCTGATGACCCCTCTGTGTATGTATCTTTGTAATACAGGATCCATCCACCTTAATGCTATGGAATTGTGCTACTCCAGTTTTGCTGAGTCGTGTGTCTTTTATCGTGTCATTGGTTCTTGCTGATTGTATGTGTGTTTATCTGTGGACCGTGCCTTCGAGCCGGTTGAGGGATCGTACCTCGTTCAGACATTGCGATCGCGGGATTCGTCTCGCCATGGCCGTAATGCCGAGTGTAACTCGAACCCTCGCTTTTTAGTTGACTCCGTAAGTACTATGAGCTTAGCTCCTTTCTTCGGCCCTAGGACATAGTTGTGGAGGACTCGATATCGATATCAAATTCGACGCGGATCTTACCTGCTCACATTGAGTCTTTCGTGACCTAGTCCTGTGGGAGATGATCTAGGGGCAACGATCGTGGAATGATGGATGCCAACATTCGTAGGTGTAGCTTGTGGCCGTGAGTTCGTCTCGCTATGACCATGGAGCTATGCCTCCCTTTTGCCTTTTATCTGCTTTACGTGCACAAACCCTCGTATGATTGTACCTCATATGACCATCACGTTTCTTTGATTCTCGCGGCGACAACCGCACCGCTATGAATCCGCGAGATGCCTGAGTGCCAGTGCACCTAGGTCGGGTACCCTACGGGTGGTTTGCGTACTTGTGATCTTTATTATGCTGCTTCCTTCTGATGCCCCATCTAATGCCATGGTGAAAGCATTGGGAGTAGACCCCCGCCCTTTGGTTGTTTTTGCCTTACTTCTCCTGATAGCCTGCTCTGTTCGATCCCGTCTTGTTCGTGGCGAATGGTTCAAAGCTCGGACTGTCTCTTTTTAGTTAGCTAAGCTATGGTCGATGTCATGCCCTGGACCGTGAGAGTCAACCCGATCGACCGAGTGAAACCATCTTCACTGGAGATGTGACCGAGAACATGACATAGATATTCCTAGTTAACTTTTCACTTCTCGGCTCCCGACGTGACTGTGTCGTGTGGATCGAGAAGACCAAAGTTGTTGCCTTGTTTATTTTGCACCGACCACTTCTACTACCACTGGATACGATGGCGGGATAGTTGAAGTATAATAGCACCAAGTCACAATAGTATTGTTAGATTCTATTTACTTCTTACGTCAAATTGTGACTTGTCGAGAAAAGGCTATAAGAGCCGAGCTCTGTTGTTCTTCGTTTCTCCTTTGCTGAGCCCATCTTCGATTCCCGTCAACTCTGTGATGTCTGGATCGAGAGAACATGAGCCGTGGTATTTGCTATAGATAAGCTCCGGCTTAACCCATTTATATTAAAGCCATACTGGCTTGGCCATCCAGCTTATGCATAGCAAACCACCACTCGTCCTTTAGGCCCGAGGATTTGGACATTCGCCGAGAGGGCTAATCCTAAAGTTCACTTGTGTTAATGGATCTTCCTGCGTCTTGAGTCCTTTTGAGTATCGTGTGATTTCTTGCCTTGCGTGTCGCTTCGCGGAGTAGCTACTTCGAGTACAACGACGATCGGATCGAGACTGCTGGAGGAAGAGAACGTGGACGATGAAAGGACCTGAGGATACGCTGTTGACTGACTACCACACCGGATGGAGAATAGTACCACTACTTCCACGACATCGCAGGTGTCATGGCAGTACCCTCTTTTAGAGAATCCTATAGGCATTGCATAATATTTAGAGCTGCTAGCGCTTTATATTTATTCCTTTGCTAGTATCTGAATGCATGTTATTGCCTGAGCCTTTACTACTTGATTGCAACCCCTCTACCATGTCACCCAGCTTTGCGCTCGTGCTCACTTACTTATATCTATGATGAACCCATGGTTCCTCAAGTTAATCTTTCAACTCCAGTTAAATTATTAGGTAATAAGATGAAAGGATTTTCTTTCATCAAGCTTGGATCGTTTTATTTTGATGAGAAGGAAATCAAGAAGAAAGAAGGGGAGGAAAAGCTTATCTTTGATGGCCGTAATTTTATCAAGTAACAAATGAGAAGATCTTGGATTATGCATGGCCAAGCAGAACGTGATTACATCTATCCGGTATATTATATTATTTATACGTATTAGCTTGTTGGCTTGCATGAAGTTGTACACGTCCTGGTGATCGAGTCTGGTTCTGTCAGGTCTTTTCTAGAGCCTGAGTTGGACGTGAGTTGGGTCGAGTCTGAGTTTAGTCGAGTCCAGTTGGGTCCAGCGCCTGCGTGCGTTATATTGGCCTGGAGTTGCCATGTACCTGTTTAGATTGGAATTTTATTTTGTGGAGTTTATCCCTCGTCGAGCCGCCGCTCGGGAACCCTAGTTGCTGGGGTGATTGATCCAGATCCTTCGTGGATTTGCGTGGAGTGCGTGATCAAGCTGCTAAAGTTCGGAGGCGTGACTTGGAATTCCTGGAGTTCCCTCTCTTCTGATCGTGATTCATTGTGACCGCGGGGTGGAAGATTTATCTAGGGGTTGGATTGCATCTATTGTAAGCTGACTCTATCTATTATCACTACCTTAATTACTTTGCGGATTGAGCTGAACTATTGGTCATTCAGATTATTTATTTTGGGTCAATATAGCTGCTGCGAGATTCATCTGAAATATCGATCTGCTATTTTGTTTTGGAATCAGTAGTAGTCAAACTCTACAATTGGCTACGTGAGATTTAATCTGAGTGCTGCTGCTATACTCTTTTGCATTATCTGATTAAATTAGTCTGAAGCAATAGCCTGGTGGCGTGACTGAAGGAGGTTACCATAGAATTACTGAATATTATATTTGCTTAGTTTGCGGATTTATTTTGCTGTTGCTCACGAGTTAATCTCAGAAGGGATTTTAGTTGCTGGACAGCATTTATCATCAAAAAAAGGCTGCTTGATAAATATTTTGTTGCTGTAATTTTGCACCATGAAAGATTGGGCAAATTATTTTGGACACCGTAGCCGTGTCCTTATCAGGTGGTATCAGCTTCTGGGTTGTTCACGGTGCATCTAATTTTACTCGATGGCTAATTATAGTCTTGCTAACAAGGATATTAAGTGTGTGCCAACACTGTATACAGTATCCTATGGTTATCTTTACTATGCTTGGGAAGATGCCATGGAGAAGTTCTTGCGGGGTCGTGGATTTGCGTCACACATGCGATTGTTCTTTGCAAAGAAGACATTTTCTGATACACTTTTGATGTGGTGGCGGGACTTACACAAAGAACACATCATGAGAGGTGAAGAACCTTGTAGGACGTGGACTGATATGAAGGTTGTGTTGCAGCACCGATTTGATCCTCCTCCTGAGCCTCAGCAGAAGATAGCTGATGTTGGTGCCAAAAAATCTCTAAACACCAAGCTAGTTATTCGCTCCTCTTGGGCAGATTCTATTGCTGGAGATGAGTATGTTCCTCCTAACCAGCAAGCTATTGATATTGATTCTTGTGCAAAGAAGTTCGGTTCCAGTGTTCCTTATAGCAAGTCTATGCATGCTCAAACCCCGCAAGCTGTTGATAATTCTTACAAAAAGAAATTGAGTTGTGGTGTTCCATATAGCAAGCCTTTGAAAGCTCAAATTTCTCCTCCTAAAGTGTATGAGAAGACAGCTACTCGTACACATACATATGAGATGAGCGGGGCTGCTCTAAAGGCACAGCAAGAGTCGCTGCAGGAGGCTGATAGTTCTAGGAAGACAAAGAATGGTGATGCTCATTTGTTGCTCGAGGCCAAAGTGCCTGAACAGGCAGCTTTACATGGGAGTTCTGATTTTTCTGTACTATCCGGGCTGCATACTAGTGTTTATTCTTGTGATATTCAGTCTGAGCTCACAACTATTGATACAGATGATGCATCAGATGGCTTCTCTATGATGGCTCGAGAGGTAGAACATGATGGTACTGTTGTTTCTGTCAAAGGGCAGCGGTCCAATATATTTCAGTCTGAGTGTAAAATTCATGACAAGGTATGCAAATTGATTATTGATGGTGGTAGCTTTACTAATGCTATTAGTTCAGATTTGGTGCATGCATTGTCTTTGTCTACGTGGAGGCTTCCAATGCCACGTTATATGCAATGGATGAATCAAAGTGGTACATTGAAAATTACTCACAAGGCGCGAGTTAAATTCTCTATTGGAAATTATGTTGATACAGTGGACTGTGATATTGTACCGATGAGTGCCTGCCATTTATTGTTGGGTCGACCATGGCAGTTTGATCTTGATGCTACTCATAGTGGTCGTTTCAATAATTATTCATTTGTGCACAAGGGAGTCCATCATGTGCTCAAACCAATGCTTGAGAGTGCAATTAAGGCTGAGGTGTTTGCTCCTGTTAAACTGAAGAAAACGGCAGCTGCGATATCCCCAAAGCCGAGGACGGCTTTGCTTCAAGAGGGAGAGAATGATGTGAATATTCCTCCTATTGCTGTTGTTTGTGAATCTGCAGTTAGCTGCAAGGAACCAGTTAAACAACCAATCCAATTTGGTTCTATCTCCAATAATTTTTAGAGCAATGTGATGATTATCAAATACACTAATGTTGCAAGGAAGGTTGCCGAGTTCAACGCTCAACCTAATCAGCCTTCAGAGCATGATACAACCACAGTACGTTCCAAAATTATTGCTCCCGAGATGTCAAGGGAGAATGCAACAGCTAGCACTTCCAAAGATGTTTCTTGTGATGGCAGTTCTTCTGATGGTTCCGCTTCCAGCATTAAAAATGATTTTATTATTATGCCATCTGAGACTACAATCAAAGCTTCCAATATTGCACCAGAGAGTGAGCAAAAATATGTCAAAGTTTGGAACAGCTTTGTTCCAAGAAGCAGAGAATGATGAACCCACAGCTTCTCAAAATATTGAAGTTGAGGTTTTATGCAAGGAATTTAACATTGCACCTAGTAATTGTGACGTCCCTAGTAAGGGAGATTCTATTATCATGAATAATTCGTTGGGTAAAGCTTCAGATAGTAATTGCAAGGAGTTGAAAATTCCAGATGCTGTTGTAAGTAAATATCATATGCAGTTTGGCTCTCCATCTAATTTTGTGCAGCACGAACATAACAAGACAGCTAGAAAGAAGCCAGCTGAGATGATGCCAAAGCCGAGGACGGCTTTGTTCCAAGGAAGGGAGGATGATGAACCCATGGTTCCTCAAGTTAATCTTTCAACTCCAGTTAAATTATTAGGTAATAAGATGAAAGGATTTTCTTTCATCAAGCTTGGATTGTTTTATTTTGATGAGAAGGAAATCAAGAAGAAAGAAGGGGAGGAAAAGCTTATCTTTGATGGCCGTAATTTTATCAAGTAACAAATGAGAAGATCTTGGATTATGCATGGCCAAGCAGAACGTGATTACATCTATCCGGTATATTATATTATTTATACGTATTAGCTTGTTGGCTTGCATGAAGTTGTACACGTCCTGGTGATCGAGTCTGGTTCTGTCAGGTCTTTTCTAGAGCCTGAGTTGGACGTGAGTTGGGTCGAGTCTGAGTTTAGTCGAGTCCAGTTGGGTCCAGCGCCTGCGTGCGTTATATTGGCCTGGAGTTGCCATGTACCTGTTTAGATTGGAATTTTATTTTGTGGAGTTTATCCCTCGTCGAGCCGCCGCTCGGGAACCCTAGTTGCTGGGGTGATTGATCCAGATCCTTCGTGGATTTGCGTGGAGTGCGTGATCAAGCTGCTAAAGTTTGGGCGCGTGACTTGGAATTCCTGGAGTTCCCTCTCTTCTGATCGTGATTCATTGTGACCGTGGGTGGAAGATTTATCTAGGGGGTTGGATTGCATCTATTGTAAGCCGACTCTATCTATTATCACTACCTTAATTACTTTGCGGATTGAGCTGAACTATTGGTCATTCAGATTATTTATTTTGGGTCAATATAACTGCTGCGAGATTCATCTGAAATATCGATCTGCTATTTGGTTTTGGAATCAGTAGTAGTCAAACTCTACAATTGGCTACGTGAGATTTAATCTGAGTGCTGCTGCTATAGTCTTTTGCATTATCTGATTAAATTAGTCTGAAGCAATAGCCTGGTGGCGTGACTGAAGGAGGTTACCATAGAATTACTGAATATTATATTTGCTTAGTTTGCGGATTTATTTTGCTCTTGCTCACGAGTTAACCTCAGAAGGGATTTTAGTTGCTGGACAGCATTTATCATCAAAAAAAGGCTGCTTGATAAATATTTTGTTGCTGTAATTTTGCACCGTGAAAGATTGGGCAAATTATTTTGGACACCGTAGCCGTGTCCTTATCAATCTACCTGTCTGCTTGCTTGCATTTATATCACCATACTTACTTTAACTCCACTCGCATTGTATCTGTGATGTGATGCTGGTGGTGAACCCCTAGGTAGGGTTTGGCTTGGGATGCCAGACTTGGTGGATTTGGAGCGTGCTGCGTGTGTCTTGGGTGCGTGGAAAGTGAGGGTCGTGTCGACCAAGCTGGAGTATACGACGAGCCTTGGGCGAGTCTTGCCGTGCGATGCTACCTGGGCATCCTATGATGTGATGTGAATACCTGTGGCGGGTAAATGCGATGTGATGTGATGTGATGAGGTGGGATCCTAGGTGTCAGCCTTCGAGAGGTGGAGCCTAGGACGGAGGTGCTGTGGTGGCATGTAAAATGGTAAACCTGATGAAGACATTCTAGCTTGGTCAAACCCTAAGGACTTACTAGTACACGGACTCATCGGGAATCCCTTACATTCCCACCCGCTCCCTAATGGGAAGGGAGAAGGCTGGACTACTTGGTAGAACGGTGCCACTACTATTGGGCGAAAGTGTGTAGGGAGAGGTATGCGGGCATGAGGGACTCACACCCTTCCGAGACAACACGGTTCTTTGTGACATTCGGGATGTCACTTGTTTGTGTCTCACAAATATCGAGCCATTCCAGACTATACTTGGGGTGTTCCAGGGTTGAGAGGTAGGGAGGCATCGTTCTAGGCTAGCAAGCAGCCGAAATTCTGCCTAGGAGATTCACGGCTCCGAGGATTGCTAATCTTGTGGGTATGTAAACCTCTGTAGAGTGTGTTGGTTGATCGATCGATACATATGCCGATTCGTCGGCTATGGACCTTTCCTGGTACATGTGCTCACTAGATAGGAGATGAGTCTTCTTTTCTCCCCTGGGTATGTGGTATGCCGGTCGTGAGCCTTGGTGGGCTGCGGGCCGTTGAGACAGGCTGAGAGGGAGTTGGCCTACCGACCTGAGTGTGAGATGAGGTGTGGTGGTGATGATGTGGTGATGGATTGGGATGGATGGATGATGGATGGATGTGTGGATGTGTGTGGTTGGGGAATGTGTTAAAACTTGATGAATTATTATACTATTTACTACTTGATACTATTTCATATGCGCTAAGGATGCAAACCACAGCCAAATACTAGGATCGCCAGATCCCTTGTTTTATCTTTCCACTAAAGCTCATCGGTGCTGACCATGGCCTACACACATCTGGCGGTGTGCAGATTTACTGCTCCTCAGAGATGTTGATTAGTGATGGATTAAGAGGTCTCGTGCCTGCGCTCAAGTTTGGTTCAGAAGATGGAATCTACACCGCTGACACTACTTTGATGATGCCTGTGAAGGAGGAGCCTTCACTCGACGACCGTTTCCGCCAACTCTGATGACGACTAGATATGCTTCCGCTAGAATTACTCTATAATAGGTGTGTCCTCAGTTGATGTAATAGCTTGTAATCTTGTAATCTTACGATGTTTGACTGTGATATCCACTGATATATGATAATGTGATGGAATCATTATTTGGTTTTATCACATTATAGCTCATTCTGTGGATTTCCCCTTCGTGAAAAATCGAGGATGTTTCAGTTGGTATCAGAGCCATACTTGACCCTAGGACGAGACCTTTAGTACCCAAAACTAGTATAGAAGCCAAACTTTGCATCTGTAGAAGAGTCGTAGCTACTTGACATTTGATTCTCTCTCTCTTCCTTGAATTCTACGCTAACTGACCAATTCCGTCCTAAAAATTTGACCTCTAGAAAATAGATTCCCTTTTTACTGTCCATGCAAGGTCGGTAGATGTGTGAGACTTAAAGGCTTAGGAGTCGCCTTCCGTCAACACTATGCATATAGGAGTTGTAATGCTGTTTGATTGCTTGGATCTTATTGCTTCTTATGCTTCTGGTGTTTATATTGCCTGAGTGTATAGTATAAGAATATTTTATCTATATATATGACTCCAAGCTAGAACCAAGGTTGTGTTATCACTAGGCAAGCAACCTTGACCACCACTTGGAAATGACGAACAAAAGCATCATATCTTTACTCATCCATTTTAAAATTGAATTTGATTTCCAACTGTGCATGTTCAAAATGCTTTCCCCTCTGATTGAAAACTTCTCATAAATGCAAAACAATTCCATTTTGAACGACAAATGTTTTAAAATCTTCTAAAGTTTCAAAAGAAAAGTGATTTGATTCCTTTCTTGACCTACTCTAACTTCAAAGATGTATGAAAAGCGATTTGAAAACCTAACTTTCTTTCAAAATGCCCCTCTACTTTGAAAAGTCTTCTCACAAATAAAAGCAATGCTATTCCAAAACGAAAACGTTTCACAAGTTTTATGAAGATTCCTACTTTTCAAAAGCTTTAAAAAAGGTATTTCCAAAACCTTTTCCAATAAAAAATAATTTCAAACTCCGCGTACACCCACGTTTTCAAAATCTCTTTTGTTTCCAAAAGCCGGTACGTGGAACGATTCAAATCCTAAACCCCCTTATTTGAAAGGAGTTTCTGAAAAGCAAAAGTTTTCCCTTAAAGATCTCAAATTGTTTACAAACATAAAACCCGAATAGAAACTTTTCAAAGTTCCCTAGGTTGCTCCATTTTTATCAAACTAAACCTTTTGATTTAGAAAGTTTCTAAAGCCAAACCAGGAGCAAACCCTTGTTTGACAAAACTTATTGTTTTCATAAAGCCATCTTTTGAAAGTTGTGTTCGAAAACCCTTCCTAGATTTTCTTGTAAAGTCAAAGGTAGGCGCATCTCTTCAAAGCATGTTTTCCAACTAAAGGATTTATGAAAACCTTCCTCCAAAATCAAAGTTTAATATATACACAAAGTGCTTTTATAAAGGAGCATGATGTATTCAAAAGCACTTAATTTGTTTAACAACTTCTTCACGCGTGAAAAATGTTTTCCTTCAAGCATTCAAACCCGCCGGTATTTTCAAAAAAAATTAAAACGTGATTGACAAAAACCTAAAAGCCTTCTCTTATATAGAAAAATTAGTTCTCTAAAAAATATAATAAAATATACTTATAAAAGCTTTACTTTTTTCAAATTAAGAAAATGATTTCCAAAAACAAAACTATTTTCAAAAAAGTAGGGTACAACCTATTTTTAAAAGCACTTTTATAATGATTTCAAAATTTTTAGGGTTGTATCCCTCTTGCTTGAAAATTTCGCAGAAACTAATGATTTGGAACCATGTTTCAAAAGCCTTCCGCACTATTTCAAAAGAGTTTTTCTCAAACTCGCAAGTGGGATTCTTTTCTAAATTAGGATTTCAATCAACATCGGTTCGATTCTTCAAAAGATCTCTCCCTCCATAAAGTTATATATCTCCATCTTAAAAAAAAAAAAATTATGCAACTAACCTTTCCGAAACCCCCTTTCAAAATCCTTTTGCAAACCCGGATGCACTGATGCATATGACTTGACACCGAAGACCATCCTTTCCAAAGACACTAACTCCTAAATCTCGAGGATGAGATCCCGATGAGGGGGCAAGATCTTGAACAACCCGGATTTTTCCGTAAACCAAAAATACGAACTTTCTAAAATTTTTCTTGCAATACGTGAGTCATGTAGTCACTAGGGCAAATGTAGGTCAAACATGGAGGAGATGGATAGCAAAATGTTGCATCGCATATAGAATTGATTGTAGTCAATTGCTTGATACCTTGTGTTGGTTTTGGATTTGGTGTTTGATCTAGAGTTTGGAGTGCACAATCCGTAGCAACCTTCTCTAAACCACCCGGGAATTATCCCAAAACCATCTTACTCCCTTCTAGTAAACCCAAAGCCAAACAAGCTGGCGACCTTGCGGCGAACCCCTAAACCCGAGGCACGAATCATGTTGACCATTCCATAAATGACATGTCATAATAATATAGCTAATATTGGATTTACGGTCTAGTCTAATGACCAAGCAAATTAGAAAAGGAAGTAGATGATAGAAAAGGGGCAGCGGCGTCACCGCCACCGGCCTAAACGGCCTGTTTCCCTTTCCCTTTCTCACGCAGGCCCGGTCCAGCTCGCCTTTCCCCCTCTTACCGCACTGTGCAAGCCCGGTCCGCCAAGGCCCATCACGGCCCACATAGCGGCGCCCTACCCACAGGAAACCCTAGGGCACCGGCGCCACAGGACACGTCCGCCCGCGGCCGCCAGCAGGGCACGCCCCGCGCCTGGCCCAGCGCTCTGTCCCGCCGGCCTCGCGATGCGCACCACAGCGGCCCTAGGATGGCACGGACGGCGAGGATGTCTGCTGCCCCCCTTTGTAGCCCTAGCCCGCGCCGTATGAAATGGAGGAAGCCAGCCGCCGCCGTCCCGGCCTTCTTCTTCCCCGGCGCAGCCGCCGCCACTCCTTCTTCTTCCTCTAGCGTCGTCTCCACCGCACTCCGAGCCGGCCGCGTCGAGTAGCGCCACCCCACTGCTCTCGCCAACGCCCGCGGCCGTGATCCACCACCGTGATCACGCGCTCAGCCTCGCAGCGCGCCTCATCATCCCTGCGTCGCCGCCTCGGCGCGCTCACCACCGTCGCGTAGCACTCCGCCGAGCCAGCCACGCCGCGGCCTCGCGACGACACCACCACCCGTCGACCACGCCACCGCGAGCAGCAGCAGCAGCGCCCAACATCGTCGTCCTCGCCATGCCGGACAGCAGCGCCACCACCTCGCACGCCGGGCTTCGCCGCCACGCCGCGACGGTCACCTGGACGCCGGGAGCGCGCGCCACCTTTCTCGCCTCCGCCCGCCTGGAGCAGCACCACGACGCCGACATCGCCTATCACGCCACGCCACCTGCCACCATGGCCACGACAAACTCGACGCCGTTGTCTTCTACGTCAAGCCATGCACCACCTCGCCTCTGCAGCCATCACCACGCCCCGAAGAGCTCCAAGACCCACGCCACGCCCGCGTCACGAGCCTGCCGAGCGCCGTCACCTTCACCGCTCCCATGGCGCGCTATCGATGACACCGCCGTGACGCCGAGCCGGACAAGCACGACGCCGCCAGGCCCTGCCTCGACGCCCGTTTCCTACCGCTGCGGGAACGCGACGCCGCGCTACGTCGCCGTCCCCGAGCCAGCCTCGTCTCCACCTCGTCGCACCCTGCCTTGGCGTCGTGCACGCAGCGTCCCCAAGCACGGCGCCCCACGCCGAGCCCACCACCTCGTCCAGCCGCCCCGTCCCCGCGTGTTGATGGTGGATAACGTCAACTTTTATTAGAACTTTAGACACAAAATGATACATGAATACACACTAGTCTAGGGTTTGAACTGACAATTTCCACGAGTTTTGCATATTCTATATTTTCCAGGGACTATTCCAGAAAAGCTTAAAAGAGGGATTAGAGTGCATAATAATCACGAAACTTATCCGCCACGGGAAAGATAACCATCGAGACGTGGGAAGGATCTAGAAGACACTGGAAGCAACGGGACCCGCAGACACCGCCAGGTGGGGCCGGCTGGCCCCAACCCTACGCCGGCCGGCGCCCCAAGTTAGGGTTTCGGTCCCTCCTTCTGGAAGCTTCTTCCACCGCCTATGAGGAGTCATCTCGGCCCTTGGTTAAGTCGGTTTGATCCTACAGCGCACGTTCATCCCACCGGGCTATAAATAAAGGGGTAGACCCCCCTCCCTGGAGGCATCAAGTTATTTTAGAGATCAAGCCATCAAGAGTCTTCTCTAGTTCATCAGAGCCTCTCTAGTTTATAGCTTTTGCCTAGTTAGATTAGAAGTAGAAGAGTTCTAGTTCTTCAGCGGGATCTGGAGCCACACGGCGTGCATGCGGGCGGGAGTTCGGTATAGTTCTAGTACTTTGCTCTTATTGTATTCAATATTATGATTCATGTAACAGAACCGACCAAATTATAAGGACACAAGTATAAAACATTCACCGAAGTGACTAATTTCACACTTGAACCCATATAATCCGGTAGTCCGGAAATCTTGAAGGATTTCAAACCAACAACATACAAACCAAGATCGAACGCAACTTAACATAATCCACCATTCGTTACATTAGAGTTCACAAGAGTTCGCAAGTGACAACACATAGAAGTACTTAATTATTACAATACCAGTTTGCAGTAGTGAAAGCAACATAGTTTTGAAACCATTTGGATACACCACACTTAGTTCAGATACATGCCAGATCCATAGTCATCCCACAAAAGCATATGATAAGATGAAGAAAACGATCTTTGCCCAAGATCTAGTCCTCATCCCCAGCGGGGTGAAGACATACCTTGCAGAAGCCTGTATAAAGAATATCATCTGCAACAAGAGGGAATAAACCCTGAGTACAAGGATGTACTCAGCTAGACTTACCCGTCATAAACCAGAAATAAAAGACACCAAGGATTATGCAAGGCTGAAATATAAGTGGAGCTGGCTTAACAACTTTTCGCATAAAGAGCATAAGTGACATTAGATGCACTAGTTAAACATACTAGCAGCAGCTTAATTTATTTTTTTTACCTTCCATCTAAGTGTGCCCTATACTAAGCAATCACTTATTTATAACAAGCATTAATAACCATATCCAAATTAGTACAGCTTTCAACAATATCAACATCCAACTTGAACCATAATTATTTTAGTGAGATCTACGATGCCAGGCAAGGTCAAGTTCTCACTATCCGGGAGAGACGGCGATTGAATCGATTTCAACCGAGCTCGGGGGGTATTCCCAACACACACCGGCAGACTGGATCGAGTCGCCTTTAGGTTACTCTTGGTACAACTCGGGCTCGGGCCCGGTTATCACGTCGGCAAAACCGAAAGTCGGTTAGCCAGGATGTTCAAGTCATGCTAACCCAAGGGCGACGCCAGACACAGTTATACATGCTTGCCCTTGGTCTAGTATGCCGCTATCCCACAATTGCCCAACCGCCGCCCACGTTCCCGTCTTGAGTTGAGCTAACGAGCCAGCCACCACTTGGCACAGGGGCCGGGCCAACTATGTGTTAGGCTGCGTTCAACCCGACCAAGAGTGAAACAACGACTCCAGTCCTTAATCGACTTCGGGACGGGGTCCACTGCCCCTGCCCGGTCTTCTTTTTAATTAACACATGGTTCACTCCCATGATAACACATAAAAGCCGACAGTGACCAAAGAGTAATCACCTATAACTCGCGGATGACAGGATATCACCCGACTTCTACCGGTCTAACAATGGCTAAGCATTTGCATCGCTCCTAACCTAAAACATAGGATTCAGGATATAATATATATACTGGACAAGGATAGGATAAATGCAACAACATCTTCAATCAACTCCTAACTTAATGCAATAAACAACATAAAGTACTCAAGTGCATTTTATAAAACGTGGGAAACTTAATATGCTCCGGGGCTTGCCTTTCACAAAGGTCGCAGGCTCGTGACTTGGTCACTCAAGCAACTCTCCTTCGGGCACCTCTCCGGTGTGCTGCCCCTGCTGCTCCTCCTGGGACTGCTGGTCCTCCTCCTGCTGCAGGTCCCCGAACTCCAAGAGCGTTACCCCCTTCGGCGAACCTATTGAATGCAATGCATAAATGAGAATAATGAATGCAAATGATGATCATGTAAGAGAGTGAATAACAGCAACAACACTAAACCCTCCAGCTAGGGTGATGACTCTATTCAAATCACTTTAATTTACAGAGTAGGTGCATAACTCCTTTCTAAACAAGATTGAACACTCACCAAGCAAGTCAAGGTATAACTTTTCATCATCAGTTAAGGACATACAACCTGCACCTAATCACTTGTATTAATTAGTAAAATATCTACAAGCTAAAACTTCACATATAAGGACAAGTATAAGTAAAGCAAAACACATTTCAGAACTTCTGACCTACACTCAACAGCGGAAAGAAGCAACTGTAACTAGAGTTCTATAAATCCAAATGACATGTATGAGGACATTCTGGAAAGCTCATGAAATTGTCTACAACTCTTATTTAGACATCACAAACAGATTCATAAATCAAAAAGGTCAAATAAACAGATTTCCCAGGTCTGTCCAGAAATTCCAGAGAGGAACCCTTTTCTGGAACCTCACAAGATAACACCATAACTCCTAAACTACTCCACCAAATGCTCTCAAATTTTAACAGCAACTAGATAATGAAATTATCTTCCACTTTGCTATTGACCATAAAGCCAGAAAACACCATCTAGCTCATGCAAAACCAAAAGTACCACTAGCTGTCCAGAAAAGGCTTAAATTGGGGAATTAATTATTTACTCATGTTCAAACTTGCAATCCAAGCTCACCCAACCTGACCAACAGTTAAAACATGACTAATGATTAACAGAAAACCTAACAAACCACTCTAGAACATCAATTAAAACACCCTTTTCCATTTATTTCATTATTTAAGGGCACAAAAGTGCACATAGTAAAACTACCCAGAAAAATCTATAAAAATTACAGTGGACTACTCATGGCTCACATAGACTGCAGTTCAAATTTCACATTAAAATTCTAAGTACAATACCCTGTAGCAAAAGAACAAGCTACACAAGCTTAAAAGAGGATAAATCACAAATCTATTTGAAAAGTATCAAACAATAGATTTCCTAATTTTCTTATCATAATTACACCACAAGTATACTGTGTACCAATTTTTACCTCAATAGCATATGTATAGAAAGCATGATAAATAGAAGAACAATCAAGGCATTTAAACAACTTATTTAGCAAACTGTCATCCAAAAGATATTTACATGCTAGCCATTATTTTTCCTAGACAGAGCATGTCAAAATTAAGCCAACCCAACTGGATTCATATTTTTAGCACCATCCAATAATTAGTAATGAATTAAACCATTTTCCAATGCATTTACAAAGATAATTACATCAAGCAAAAACCAGCGCATAACATGCCATGTTTCATATTTTTAATAAAAACTAGACATCTCCAGGAACCTAACAAAATTGGAATCACATTATTTGGACCTTCCTAGCTCCACTTATGAATTTATGAAACTCAGCACAATTTCTGGAAAAAGAATAAAACAAAAACCTAACATTATCAGCTGACACGTGGGGCCCAGGGGTCAACGGGCCCACTGGTCAGCGAGACAACGCAGAGCAGCCGGGCGGCCGGATTTTGACCGGGAAGAGCTCGCCGGGCGGTGAGGTTTCCGCGAAGACGTCACCACCGTCGTGCTCCCCACAACCCAACGCACCTATAGACCTATCCTATTGCCGGGGGGAAGCACGGAGCTAGCTCGCCGCCGGCAATGGCGGCATGGCGAAGCTGCGCGGGTTGCCGCAAGATCGTCGCCGCCGCCGACGGCGACACCCAAAATTGAGCTCGGGCAAAGGTTCTCGGAGGTCCCGAGCAAGCTAGGGTTCGAGCGTTGGCCGGGCGGTGAGCTCCAGAGAAGCTTGCCCGCGTGCATGGCGACGGGCGGGCGCTCCCGTTCCGGCGTGCGGGGCCCTAATCGACGAAACCAATACCCTAGACCCAAACTACGGCTCACGGCGACCTTGGTACATCGAGACGGGAGGGAGAGAGGTGACCGGAGCTGAGCTAGCCGCCGCGAGCTTGAGCTCGGCGGCCGCCCATGGCATGGCGATGGCGGCGGACGGCGCAATGCGCCCTCACCGAGGTCGGATGGATGCGCTTAGCTGCTCGGGTGATGGAGAACATGGTGGCGGTGCTCGGGTGTGGTTTGGTGGGCGGTGACGCGGTGGTTGCGGCGTGGAGCGGCGGTGAACGTCTTGGCGGCGCGCGTCGCCGCCTCTCTCCGCCCCTCTCCCCTACGCCGAGCGAGAGAGACCGAGCGAGAGAGAGGAGGAAGTGGAGGGCGTCGCCGTGCTTGCCGGGCAGCCGTGGGCCTGACCGGTGGGGTCGCCGGGCGACGTACGGACGCCAAGTGGCGGCCAAATGCTGGCGCCGGTCGGCCACCGCTGGCCGTTTCAAAACGGCAAGGCGCCGATTCGAGGCTTCGGCCGACCGAAACCGCCACTTTCAACCATCACTAACTCCTGAACCAAGCATGATTAGCCAAAAGTGTATTACTAAAACTTGTAGCCCTATAGATGCTCTACCACTTTGGTTAAAGAATGTTCCACTGGTTCGGCTTGGTTTGGAAACTACAGATCAAAGAATTACCCTAAAAACAAACTGAAATGCAGCTATGACTTAGCCAAATTTTTCAGGGTGAAAACAGCACTGGTCCTGATGGAAATGTGCAATTTTGAGCATCTTGCACCCATTTTCATGACATGAGCCTTAAACAAAGTTTGTTCTACATAAAATTCTCTACAACTTTCATTTAGGACTCACTACCATGCAAAGTCTCTAACTTGCACTTTTGAAATAGTCAAACAAAAGAGTCCTAGAAGGCATACCAAGTCAAACTACTATTTAGGGACATCATTAAGCAAACTGACCAACATGAACATTGTTCCAATAAGTGTCCTAAGCATAGTTAAGCTACTGTAGAGCACATTTGGCAACATTTCATGTCATGACATAGTATCAAGCAAGCAAGGCAAGCACCAAATGGACTTTTCATAAGCATAAACATAGAAGTTACATAATGCCTTGTCATGCACATGCATATATGTGATGATGATGATGCTTATGACCAGTTTATGCAGGTGATTTAGTGAGCCAACACCTGGGGTGTTACAGCCCTCCCCCTTAAAGGAATCTCGTCCCGAGATTAGGTGAACGTACCATTGTTCGGCAAATGCAGGATACACCTCTCTTAAATAATCTTCTCTTTCCCAAGTAGCATCCCAATCACTCTCATTGTTCCAAGTGACCTTATGAAACCGGATCACTCGATTACGTGTAATTCTCTCTTTGGTATCAAGAACCTTCACCGGCCGTGCTTCATATGTTAGATCTGATTTCAACTCTACATCTTGGGTTTCCATCCTTTCTTCGGGTACTTGAAGGCATTTCTTGAGTTGGGAAACATGGAAAACATCAAAGATAGCACTCATCTCCGGTGGTAACTGGATCTTATAGGCTACTCTTCCCCTTTTCTCCAGGATTTGGTAGGGACCCACATACCTCGGGGCCAATTTCCTTTTTACTCCAAAATGTTGCACACCTTTCATGGGAGACACCTTGAGATACACATAGTCACCAACTTCAAACTCAATAGGGCGCCTTCGCTTATCTGCGTAACTCTTTTGTCGAGACTGAGCAGCCTTGATGTGTTGCTGGATCACACTAACCTTCTCTTCGGCATCTCGGATAAGCTCAATGCCATAATACCATCGTTCTCCTGGTTCGACCCAATATGAAGGTGTTCGGCATCTTCTCCCATACAAAGCTTCAAAAGGAGCCATCTGGATACTTTCTTGGTAACTATTGTTATACGAGAACTCAGCCAAATGTAACCAGCTCTCCCAAGATCCTCCTGCCGAGAGAACACAAGACCGTAGCAGGTCTTCTAGAATTTGATTGACTCTCTCTGTCTGACCAGAGGTTTGAGGGTGATAAGCTAAACTGCGAAGCAAGTTGGTGCCCAATGCTTTGTGCATATGCTCCTAGAAACGTGCAACAAACTGTGGGCCTCGATCAGATATAATGGTTTTAGGTACACCATGGAGCCGATAAATCTGGGTCATATACAACTCTGCACATTGGTGGGGTCGGATAGTAACACTCACAGGAATAAAATGGGCAGTCTTGGTCAAACGATCCACGATCACCCAAATAGAATCATGACCCTTTTGCATCATGGGCAAACTGTGATAAAGTCCATGCTGATTTCTTCCCACTTCCAGTTAGGAACCGAGAGTGGTTGATGTGGACCTGCAGGCTTAAGATGAACTGCCTTGACCCGACAACATGTGTCACAACGAGCAACAAAGTCAGCAATTTCTAGCTTCATTTTGGTCCACCAAAACCTAGGTCTCAAGTCTTCATACATCTTGCTACTGCCTGGATGGATGGAAAAATTGGAAGAATGAGCTTCAGTCAAGATTTGCTGCCTAAGCTCTCTATCTTTGGGTACCACCAAACGATCATCAAACCATAAGACACCTCTTTCATCCACGCGAAAATGCGTGGCTGGTTTCACCTTCATCTTCTTTTTGATATGGAAGATGCCCACATCAGTCTTTTGAGCCTCAATAATCTTATCTGTAAGAGTAGAGCTCAAAGTGATATTGTGGAGTACAACTGGATGCATAAGATGTGCTATATGATAGTCCCCTTGGATAGCAGAACTAGAATGAGACTTCCTACTCAAAGCATCAGCAACTACATTTGCCTTCCCAGGATGGTAGTGCACTTACAAATTGTAGTCCTTGATCAACTCAAGCCACCTTCGTTGCCGCATATTCAACTCGGGTTGAGTGAAGATATACTTCAGGCTTTTTATGATCGGTATAAATGTGACACACATTACCCAAATAGGTAATGTCTCCATATCTTCAAAGCATGTACTACTGCCGCCAACTCTAGATCATGCGTGGGATAGTGGATCTCGTGTTTTCGCAATTGACAAGAAGCATAAGCAATAACTCACCCTTCCTGCATAAGCACACAACCAAGACCAGTGCCCGATGCATCGCAATAAACATCAAAGGGCTTCTCAATATCTGGTTGAGCTAAGACAGAGCAGAAGTCAACAAAGTTCGCAAAGTGCGAAACGCGGACTCGCATTCCGATGTCCCATACAAACTCTTCGCCTTTCTGAAGCAGCTTGGTCATAGGCTTTGCTATCTTAGAGAAGTCGAAATAAACCTGCGATAATACCCAATGAGACCAAGGAAACTACGAACTTCGAGAGACGTGGTTGGAGCCTCCCAATCTAGGACTTGTTGCACTTTTGAAGGATCTACGTAAAAACCCTATTTTCTCGAGAGAATATGGCCAAGGAAAGGAACTTCCTTCAACCAAAACTCGCACTTGCTGAATTTAGCATAAAGTTGATGTTCTCGCAATCTGACAACACCACCCTCAAATGTTTAGCATGGTCTTCCTTATTTTCGAGAATAAACCAGGGATATCATCAATGAACACCACAACGAACTTATCCAATTCCAAAGATGAATACCGAATTCATCAGGTACATGAAATGGGCAGGAGCATTCGTCGGACCAAAAAAGACATGACAAGATACTCATATAACCCATACCTGTTGCGAAAAGCCGTCTTCTCAATATCTTCGGGACGGATTCGAATCTGATGATACCCCGAACGTAAATCAATCTTGGAAAACACTTTAGCTCGAGAGAGTTGATCAAATAAGATATCAATCCGAGGCAAAGGATATTTATTTTTGATAGTAACTTCATTTAGAGGCCGGTAATCTACGCACATACGCAAGGATTGATCCTTCTTCTTAACAAAGATAGCCGGACAGCCCCATGGAGAAGAACTAGGACGGATCAAGCCTTGTGTCATCAACTTCTTAAGTTCTTCCTTCAATATAGCCAACTCATTAGGGGGCATACGATAGGGCCTTCTAGATATGGGTGCGGCACCTGGGATTAAATCTATCTTAAACTCTACATCACGCACGGGTGGTAGCCCAGGCAACTCTTCTGGGAAGACATCCGGAAACTCACATACCACTGGTATGGCAGCAATACTGTCACTCAAAACAGAATTTGCCGTCGGACTTGAATCCACAAACTCAGGAAGAGGTACTAGAAAAGCTTCTCTTGTGCCTGGATCTCGTAACATAACCACTCTAGTGGATGTATCAATAAGGACACCATTGTTACTCATCCACTTCATCCCTAGTATCACATCTATCTTTAGGTTAGGTAGTATGATGAAGGTTTCACTATATACTCGCCCACCAATGTCAAGACGCACACCTCTTACTATCTGGTTAGTAGCTACGGGATTACCCGCTGCACTTATATTGAACTTACCCTCTTCAAGGTTAATTATCTCCATGTTGTGCTCAGATGCAAAGATAGGACTCATGAATGAATGAGAAGCACCAGAATCAAAGAGCACAATAGCAGGATGATGATTGACTAAGAACTTACCAAATTTGTGGATCTGTCTCACCAAATGAGAATCTCCTCAACAGCAGTATAGTGCACATGACCTTGACGAGGGGCATTCTGATTTCCCTGACCCTTGGGATAAGGACAGTTCTTGGACCAATGCCCTGGCTTGCCACAATTCCAAAGATGGCATATTGCTTGATGGAACATTAGAGCGAGACCCGACCAGAAGAGCCCTTAGGCAGAGCAACGGTGAAAGCCTTGCGATAACCAGTCTTGTTCTGATTCTTCTTCGGTGGGGGACGGTAGCGAGGAGGTGCATTGGGAGGGCGATAAGGAGCCCTAGAAACCACGGGATCCTTAGATTGAGATGACCCAGCATCAAAAGCTCTCTTACGGCTCTTAGAAGCGGTATACACAAAGATTGCTATTCTCCCGAGTCGAGTATCACCGATAAATTCATTAAAAGTGGTGCACTTGCCGGTGCTCATTGTCTTCATCGGTTTAGGACCAAGACCCCGCTTAAAGCTAGCAATCTTCTTGGCTTCAAGTATCAACAAATTCAGGTGCATACCGGGATAAATTATTGAAATCTTGCAAATACCCAAATCACACTCTTGTTGCCTTGAGTTAACTTCATGAACTCAAGGTATGCTTGATTGCCATAAGACCAGGTGGAATATAGCGCCCACGAAAGTCAGCCTGGAAACGCTCCCAAGTGATAGGAACATTAGCAGGGTAGGTGGTACGATGATGAGTCCACCAAATCCCTGCAGGTCCCTGCAGCTGGTGAGAAGCATACTCAGCTTTCATGTTCTCAGGCACGTTCAGCATACGGAACTTCTGCTCCATGGTATTCAGCCACTCATCAGCTTCCAGGGGCTCTGAAGCTTCCTTGAAAATAGGCGGGTTAGTGCCCAAGAAATCCTTGAAATCACTGTACTGCTCCTAATCGTGGTCCCGACGCCCACGACGTCCATCACGGTTGGCCAATTCTCGAACAAAGACGGCCAAGGCCCGCTGTCCTTCAGGTAACATAGCCATTAGCTCACCGGGTAGGAGGTGGTGGCGGTGGTGGTGGATTGGCACCAAAGACCCCCTCCAAATACTACCCGCACGGGTGTTATAGCGCGACATCTGCATCACATATCCAAGTGAGCATCAGTGTTGATGTTTGGATAAAACATAGACAATGATTAAATTATGCCAAACTGTATTCATTGGAGAGAAATACATTCATACAATAAAACAGGGCACAATAATTCATTTCCATTCCATAACATCAACAACATAATAGCACAATGATAGCGAGTCATGCATCAATTTAACACAAGTACGGTAGATAGATTAAGCCCACAACGGGAGCGAAACACTTGTCCCAACAAGTCATCAACATCGACAAAAGCAAGGTCCGAATAGAGTCACGGCCTAATTACTATTACATCACGGATGTCCAGAAAGGATATATCATGCGAATTACATTCATCCAACAAAAACATCCCTAAGGGGCTAGTTAGGACTACGAGCTAGCCTAAGCATCATTCTCGGAATCGAGACCCAAGTCTTCGCCTGCTTCCTTTGCCGCTGCATCTGGCTGGACCTGCTCCTGAGGCTCTTCAGCTGCCATCTCATCATCCTCAGCTATGACACCTGGATCCTGCTGTGGCTCAGGAGGAAGGAGAGGATGCATCGCATTCTGCCGCATGTGGATCTCCTCATGAAGAGCATTGTTGTACCCCTCCAAAGCATCATTCTGGCGACGGAGGTCCGCAATCTCATTCAGAAAGCGATGCTCACGGCGGTTGACAGCTCCCATGATACGCTCCAAGTCTGCATCTCGTTCCTGAGCGGCTGCATCACACTCACGGATAGCTGCGTCCCACTCGCGAATAGCTGCGTCACGCTCACGGATAGCTGCGTCACGCTCCTGCACCACCTAATGCCTGTGAATACGAACCTGACGAGCCTCAGCCTGTGCCTCCAGTCTAGCACGAAAAGCAGTGGTCAGCTGTGTGCTCCTTTCCCTTCCCACCGCGCGAAGCCTTATAATCTCCTCATACGCTGCATTCACACGACCCTGCAGGCCATGCCGCTGATCTGCTGAGAGCTTCATGACAGCAAACATAGCACTCATTGCCTCGCAAGTGCTGCCGGCACGCTCATCCCTGTTACGGACCAGAGCCTGAGTAGGATCCTGCTCCCACTCAGTCCAGGAAGTTGGGCACTCCTCCGGAAAGTTCCTAATAGGTCCCACTGCGCTCCAGTCAGGGTGATCCGACCGTATCTGCTTGAGCATGTGGAAAGCTACTGCTTGGACTGCCTCCCACAGTGTTTCACCACTCATTGAGATACTGATAGGCTGAATCTAAGGAAAAGTTGGCTTCTCCTTGATGTGCAGGGACACGGAATAACCTTGCCCCTCTATCTCTGACCAGAAGTAGCGAGGTGGCTTTGGATACCTTGCTAGGTGCAACACCCTCCACAGCAAGGTGGGAGTGCCAAAGTGCTCCAAAAAGTGACCACTCGGGCGAGGACCTGCCTAAGAGGAGGCCATCTGTGGAACAATATTTAATTACAAGGGTAAGAAACCTTATATAACAAAACGATTACTTTAAGGAAGGGAAAAATTTAATGAATAAGCAATGTATTTAATCATGATGCATGAAACGTTCCAACGTCCTCACAACCTAGAATAAATTTATTTTTCTAGCGTTCTAGACGGTGGCATACATACGTTCCCTCAATATACGTAACTAGCTGGTCTACACGTTTGCACTATTAGTGTACCTACGAGAATTCATTTCAGCCCAACAGTTCCCAATATAAAAATTGCACAAACAACAAAATCCTTGGAAAGCAAGAAATGCTAAATACTTTCCACAAATGCGTCCCAACACATTTGCTTCGGTATCACAACTACCCGACGGTTTATCCACAATTAAATACTTTTATAATTGCATGGTTCTGACATACAATTAATCCAATATGACAATCTAGCACTTCCTTAGACCGCCGGTTGGACAGTCATGCTCTCACAACTCCCCTTACCTTGGGCGTAGCTGCAAAAATTTAATCTACAACATATATGGCTATTTCATATATGAAGGCTGCCTCCACCATTAGACCACAGGGCAGCGTATTGCAGGTCATCACACTTCTCACCTTGGCATAGTCGTCGGTGCAAGAATAAAAACCCCCAAGTTAGTACTTACATAAGCCACCTAATAATCCTTAATAGGGCATAAGGGATGACCACCACGGCATGATAACAAATTAAATTTTAGATTTAGCTCCTAAGTATAAACCTAGAGTTTTACCTAAAATTTTCCTTTTTGCAAACAAATTATTTTGTTTTCAAATAGACAAATGGTGAATTACATCAAATCTTGCTCTGATGCCAGCTGTAACAGAACCGACCAAATTATAAGGACACAAGTATAAAACATTCACCGAAGTGACTAATTTCACACTTGAGCCTATATAATCCCGGTAGTCCGGAAATCTCAAAGGATTTCAAACCAACAACATACAAACCAAGATCGAACGCAACTTAACATAATCCACCATTCGTTACATCAGAGTTCACAAGAGTTCGCAAGTGACAACACATAGAAGTACTTAATTATTACAATACCAGTTTGCAGTAGTGAGAGCAACATAGTTTTGAAACCATTTGGATACACTACACTTAGTTCAGATACATGCCAGATCCATAGTCATCCCACAAAAGCATATGATAAGATGAAGAAAACGATCTTTGCCCAAGATCTAGTCCTCATCCCAAGCAGGGTGAAGACAGACCTTGCAGAAGCCTGTATAAAGAATATCATCTGCAACAAGAGGGAATAAACCCTGAGTACAAGGATGTACTCGGCTAGACTTACCCGTCATAAACCAGAAATAAAAGACACCAAGGATTATGCAAGGCTGAAATATAAGCTAGCTTGACAACTTTTCGCATAAAGAGCATAAGTGACATTAGATGCACTAGTTAAACATACTAGCAACAGCTTAATTTATTTTTACCTTCCATCTAAGTGTGCCCTGTACTAAGCAATCACTTATTTATAATAAGCATTAATAACCATATCCAAATTAGTACAACTTTCAACAATATCAACATCCAACTTGAACCATAATTATTTTAGTGAGATCTACGATGCCAGGCAAGGTCAAGTTCTCACTATCCGGGAGAGACGGCGATTCGAATCGATTTCAAATGAGCTCAGGGGGTATTCCCAACACACACCTGGGCAGACTGGATCAGAGTCGCCTTAGGTTACTCTTGGTACAACTCAGGCTCGGGCCCAGTTATCACGTTGGCAAAACCGGAAAGTCGGATAGCCAGGATGTTCAAGTCATGCTAACCCAAGGATGACGCCAGGACAGTTATACATGCTTGCCCTTGGTCTAGTATGCCGCTATCCCGCGAATTGCCCAACCGCCGCCCGCGTTCCTGTCTTGAGTTGAGCTACCGAGCTTCGCGGCCACTTGGCACACAGGGCCGGGCCAACTATGTGTTAGGCTGCGTTCAACATGACCAAGAGTTAAACAACGACTCCAGTCCTTAATCAACTTGGATAGGGTCCACTGCCCCTGCCCGGTCTTCTTTTTAATTAACACATGGTTCACTCCCATGATAACACATAAAGCCGACAGTGACCAAAGAGTAACCACCTATAACTCGCGGATGACAGGATATCACCCGACTTCTACCGGTCTAAGCATGACTAAGCATTTGCATCGCTCCTAACCTAAAACATAGGATTCAGGATATAATATATATACTGGACAAGGATAGGATAAATGCAACAACATCTTCAATCAACTCCTAACTTAATGCAATAAACAACATAAAGTACTCAAGTGCATTTTATAAAACGTGGGAAACTTAATATGCTCCGGGGCTTGCCTTTCACAAAGGTCGCAGGCTCGTGACTTGGGCACTCAAGCAACTCTCCTTCGGGCACCTCTCCGGTGTGCTGCCCCTGCTGCTCCTCCTGGGACTGCTGGTCCTCCTCCTGCTGCAGGTCCCCGAACTCCAAGAGCGTTACCCCCTTCGGCGAACCTATTGAATGCAATGCATAAATGAGAATAATGAATGCAAATGATGATCATGTAAGAGAGTGAATAACAGCAACAACACTAAACCCTCCAGCTAGGGTGATGACTCTATTCAAATCACTTTAATTTACGAGTAGGTGCATAACTCCTTTCTAAACAAGATTGAACACTCACCAAGCAAGTCAAGGTATAACTTTTCATCATCAGTTAAGGACATACAACCTGCACCTAATCACTTGTATTAATTAGTAAAATATCTACATGCTAAAACTTCACATATAAGGACAAGTATAAGTAAAGCAAAACACATTTCAGAACTTCTGACCTACACTCAACAGCGGAAAGAAGCAACTGTAACTAGAGTTCTATAAATCCAGATGACATGTATGAGGACATTCTGGAAAGCTCATGAAATTGTCTACAACTATTATTTAGACATCACAAACAGATTCATAAATCAAAAAGGTCAAATAAACAGATTTCCCAGGTCTGTCTAGAAATTCCAGAGAGGAACCCTTTTCTGGAACCTCACAAGACCATAACTCCTAAACTACTCCACCAAATGCTCTCAAATTTTAACAGCAACTAGATAATAAAATTATCTTCCACTTTGCTATTGACCATAAAGCCAGAAAACACCATCTAGCTCATGCAAAACCAAAAGTACCACTAGCTGTCCAGAAAAGGCTTAAATTGGGGAATTAATTATTTACTCATGTTCAAACTTGCAATCCAAGCTCACCCAACCTGATCAACAGTTAAAACATGACTAATGATTAACAGAAAACCTAACAAACCACTCTAGAACATCAATTAAAACACCCTTTTCCATTTATTTCATTATTTAAGGGCACAAAAGAGCACATAGTAAAACTACCCAGAAAAATCTATAAAAATTACAGTGGACTACTCATGGCTCACATAGACTGCAGTTCAAATTTCACATTAAAATTCTAAGTACAATACCCTGTAGCAAAAGAACAAGCTACACAAGCTTAAAAGAGGATAAATCACAAATCTATTTGAAAAGTATCAAACAACAGATTTCCTAATTTTCTTATCATAATTACACCACAAGTATACTGTGTACCAATTTTTACCTCAATAGCATATGTATAGAAAGCATGATAAATAGAAGAACACTCAAGGCATTTAAACAACTTATTTAGCAAACTGTCATCCAAAACATATTTACATGCTAGCCATTATTTTTCCTAGACAGAGCATGTCAAAATTAAGCCAACCCAACTGGATTCATATTTTTAGCACCATCCAATAATTAGTTATGAATTAAACCATTTTCCAATGCATTTACAAAGATAATTACATCAAGCAAAAACCAGTGCATAACATGCCATGTTTCATATTTTTAATAAAAACTAGACATCTCCAGGAACCTAACAAAATTGGAATCACATTATTTGGACCTTCCTAGCTCCACTTATGAATTTATGAAACTCAGCACAATTTCTAGAAAAAGAATAAAACAAAAACCTAACATTATCAGGCTGACACGTGGGGTCCAGGGGTCAACGGGCCCACTGGTCAGCGAGACAACGCAGAGCAGCGCGGCGGCCGGATTTTGACCGGGAAGAGCTCGTCGGCGGTGAGGTTTCCGGCGAAGACGTCACCACCGTCGTGCTCCCCACAACCCAACGCACCTATAGACCTATCCTATTGCCGGGGGAAGCACGGGGCGAGCTCGTCGCCGGCAATGGCGGCATGGCGGCGCTGCGCGGCTGCAAGACTGGCCGTCGCCGACGGCGACACCCAAAACTGAAACCGCCACTTTCAACCATCACTAACTCCTGAACCAAGCATGATTAGCCAAAAGTGTATTACTAAAACTTGTAGCCCTATAGATGCTCTACCACTTTGGTTAAAGAATGTTCCACTGGTTTGGCTTGGTTTGGAAACTACAGATCAAAGAATTACCCTAAAAACAAACTGAAATGCAGCTATGACTTAGCCAAATTTTTCAGGGTGAAAACAGCTCTGGTCCTGATGGAAATGTGCAATTTTGAGCATCTTGCACCCATTTTCATGACATGAGCCTTAAACAAAGTTTGTTCTACATAAAATTCTCTACAACTTTTGTTTAGGACTCACTGCCATGCAAAGTCTCTAACTTGCACTTTTGAAATAGTCAAACAAAAGAGTCCTAGAAGGCATACCAAGTCAAACTACTATTTAGGGACATCATTAAGCAAACTGACCAACATGAACATTGTTCCAATAAGTGTCCTAAGCATAGTTAAGCTACTGTAGAGCACATTTGGCAACATTTCATGTCATGACATAGTCTCAAGCAAGCAAGGCAAGCACCAAATGGACTTTTCATAAGCATAAACATAGAAGTTACATAATGCCTTGTCATGCACATGCATATATGTGATGATGATGATGCTTATGACCAGTTTATGCAGGTGATTTAGTGAGCCAACACCTGGGGTGTTACAATTCAGGCAACATTATTCTTAATCTCTTATATATTCTTAATTGTAATAGTCATTGTCTACTTTGATTATATGTCTAGGATAGTTAGTTTGATCTTATTGAATTCTTGTAATTGCTCGTATGGCGTTTACCCAAGCGATCGATGGGTAGATGATAGACAATATGTAGACGCGGTGTCTAGATATCTTATTTATCTGCGAGTGCACCCTGATGTGCCAGATCGTGTGGTAGTCTGCGCAAGTGACAGCTGCGTTGGTTCCTCTGTAGTCCATCCCCCCCTGCACGGGGACGAAAGCGAGGGGCACGGTCGCGAAGTTGGATAATGACTCGTTTCACATCCTTCCTAGTTGATGCCCCTTTACATGTGATCATGATATAGGATTAACTTAACAATGATTGCTAGATGTAATTGCACTAATTAGAGTTATTCATTGATGTAGTTATTGAATTACCTTAGTATTTATTCCTGAGTTTATCCATTGGCTAGCTATTGCTATGACTAGAAGAGCTCTGATGTTTATCTATTTATGATGACTGACTATTATTTATCATATATCTTTTATCACGTGACTTATCCCTGTTTTTATCTTCCACATCAATAGTGTAAGTTGTAGTTATAAGTCCTACATAAACCTTCCCAGTGGTATAAATATAAATCGACAACCTGGTAGAACTCCCTAGGTAAAATGCTACAATGGTATAATTATCTGTTCGCTTGCAGAACCGTTCTTAGTTTATATCGATATTTACGTCTAGTCATATTGATTGATACATATATATAAACCTATATTTATCCTTAGCATATACAATTAGGGATGACAACCTAGTTCATGCTTAGGCATGTGGGTGAGAGATAAGTGGCTAGTTGTTAATGATAAGTTAATTTCATACCATGTGTTTCTAATCTTGTTAATTAGTAATGATGTTAGAAATACCAACAAGCATTTTTTTGGCGTCGTTGCCGGGAGAGGTAGCTAGGCAATTAAGGAACATTGATAGACTTATACTCAATTATGTGATCGAGATAACCATTAACCCCTGCTCAAGCGAGGATTACCTTTGTTTGTCTACTTTTATATCTTATGCGGGGTAATGAGCAGCGGGTTTACGACCTTCCATGCCCCCACAAAATAAGAAGAAACATAACAAATCCAATGTTGGAGAAAGAGGTCGACGTCACAGGGACTTTAATTCATATCTCAAGTGACGGGAACAAAGATGTTGCATCACTCACAAATTCTAGCATGTGAGTCATGGTAAGTATGATCAAATAAAGGTGAAAAAGTCTTGCTCATGGACTTTAAAATTTATGAGTAGTTATTTTTTGCATTCCACTGCATATTTACTTTAATCCACACTATTTAGTTTAAATTTCTCAGCCATAACTTGTTCTATTTCATATATTCATCTCCCGTGCATTATATATATATAAAAAAACTCACCATGATCATGCTCTTTCATCTCTATCTGAATAAATCTCTACTATATTTTCATACTACCTTTATTTGCTACGATATATGTTTAGGCTTTGAAGTACTTTCATAAATCTCTTAAATGAAGCATGATGCTTACTTTAGGAGTGGTGGTTCACTTTTAAAAGGCTTTTAAATTGAGTTCAGATTAAAATGCCTTCCTAAATTAAATTAGACGTTATGTCTAGGTTGATTTTTGAGCCGATAGTATGTTGTAGTGATACTGGATATTTTTGTCGGACTAACCCCTGCAAGAAAATTTTGAATTAAATCTGGGAGTCAAGAGATAAGTTCATACCGGGGGATAAATCAAGGCAGATAATAACTTTGCACAAGAAGTCCATCTTGTGAGTATTAATATTTATTCATTTATCTTTTGTTATAAGTTATCTTTGCCTTGAACCATGCTAGATTGCAACAACAACATAAAACACGATAGACATAATTTATGCTAAATAATCTTAAAACCATATATTATCTTGATTAGCATAGAAGAAAATAAAAAAAGTATGGACAACAAAATCCGTATTTCAGTCTTGTTATTCCCTCGGGTATGTGTCCAATAACATTTTGCAGAAAGAACAACCGTAATCTATTGGAGAAGAAGTTTTCAAGTGAACATTATTGCATCTCCAGTAGACCCCAGCACATCAACCATAAATTAATCAAAGAAATCAGAAAAAGGTTGATGAGTGAAGTGCATATAATCTTCTATAGTTTCATTGAATAGTGAAAAGGCGAAGAAGATAAAAGGAAGGCCTTGCTTGGCAAGACCATAAGCTCTCACCAACATATGAACCCGAACCCTCCTCTTCCAAGTAAGTTCATCATCACTTACTTAGAAAGATAAAGACATGAGGTACGTTTGTCCAAGCCTCATGCAATATGTAACTACAATTAACATCTCATACCATGTTGCTAATTTGTCTTGGTCATTTCTACCCTATGCCACGCTCAAACATAACTTGCTAATATATATATAATAAAATACTCATGTGGTTCACCATACATATTCTTGGTTCTATTTAAATAAATACCTTTAAGTCTTGCAAACTTTCTTATTCTATTATAAGTATACTTTAGAATACTACTTAAACACTATAAAAATCAAGCATACTTATATAAGAATTTAGTTGTACATATAAGTCTACCCCTCCTACATAAAAAATGTTTAAATCATATTAGGAGACTACTCGTAGAATCAATTCAAGGTAAAGTGTATGCTTCAAAATAATATCCCTGCTTTAACCATGATGAAAAAAGTTTTGAAATAGTGGTGAATCATTGAAAACATCTTTAAACTCTTAGTCAAACACTATCCATACTTTGATAAATAGTATATTCCTTTGGGTATGTATTGTCCACTAACCCCTTGCGAGAAAAGACATAATGAGAGAAGTAGGAGGTCTGAAGAGTGAGAAAGAAGTACAACATACGAGACAAGATGCTAATGAATAACCCATGATACAAGAAAAAAAAAGAAGACCATTGAAATTCATTTACCCTTCATCATGCTCTAATAATGGAGGTAACATCTTAAGGTAAGTGGTCATTAATTTTCTCTTGATCTTGGTATGCAATAAATGAAAAATACAACCATATTAGAGCTACAACTTAAATTGATCGACCTGACTAAACTCAATATGATTTGTTCTCTAAGTTTATTCATAGTGCTATTCTCGTAATCTTAGTCTTAACCGAGTAAGCTAAAAATACCTCGTCTATTATTCTTGATACATTATAAAAATGAACAGTCTTTCTAATGGTTAAGTAGTTTACTCTTTATCTCACAAGTTTAAATGCCATATTTATACTTCTAGTCCTCTCACCCGTGATAGGAATGAACAATATGAATAATATCAATCTTATTGTGCCCGAGGTTAGAGGATAAATAAATTTCTAGTTCTATTGGTGTTTTTCCACCAGCAGAGCCCATGCACTTGATTTCTACCTTGTCTTTATGGGCAGAACACACTTCAATTAAACTGTGGGGAGACAATCCCCCGAATTCTACAAGTGAAAGTTCTCAACTAGTAATAACGATGCACACAAGATTGGCTTCGAGATGCTTACAACAGAAAGAAAGAAGTTGGCACCGCCATTGGAAGCCACTAGTGGAGGCACCACCTCAAGAGCAACTCGAAGTACTCAATGAACCACTTTGCAAGGAGAAGTCCAGTTCGAAGGACTAAAAACATCGAACCCTCGCCGTAAGGTAACATCGGTAGTTATCTATATCTACTTTCTTACATTGCATGAGTTAATTTCTCTTTAGCACTAGGTAAATGCCCGCGTTGCAACGGGAATATATAATACCATAGTAACATATGTATAAGCACGTGTTGTACTACTACTTTAAATAGATAATGCAACCGTGATGTTTGAAGCTTTAATATTACATAAGTTTTTAAGAACGATAGATAGTTAAAATATAACGTCAAATTTTGATTGTACCACATTGTATCTATGATACACGAAAGATAGACTTACATGTTTTTAGGAATTAAAATTTGTCTTGAATTTCCTTCCAATGCTAGGACCAGGCATAAAAATTATAAATCACCACAAAATTTCACAAGTTAATCCAATATATGGAATCCTAATACATGTAACTTAAAGAATCAAGTTTTGATAAGATTCTCCCCTGATTAAATCGTGACATAATAAGTGGAATCTAATCCACATTAGCTACTATGCTAGGCTGTTACGCTCTGTTGCTGCTGTGCATCACCGGAGTAGGTGCCACCAAGAGCCGCTCTCATTGGTCACATTGTACTATGCACATACAGCCTCCCACTCGTTGCATGCAGGAGCACGCATGCACTCCACACTGAACAGTGGCCGCACGCATGCGCCGACCCGCAGAAAAAGATGGGCATGCCGAGCCGGGGGAGCACGGACGTGTCGGGGGAAGCCCGGGACCGGGAGTGAAGAAGTTTTCGCACGCTCTGTGGCCGATTGGTGCCCAAATGTTTTAGTGGTAGAGATGTTTACTTTTCTATATTAGCAATGTATAGAAAATAAAAAAAAATAATAAATAGTCTTGCATTAGGCTACATTCATGCATCTTAAAAACTTTAAGCTCATGTGAAACCCTTGTAGTGTAAAAAGTCGTAGGAGCTCTCACTTTGTGGTGGCCTCTGAGAATAAAAATATATATCATTTGCACTTTCTACATACAAACCCATAAAATCCAAAATATATATTAATTGAGTATCCTGTTGCAGTACTTGCTGTCATAAAAAATACTTTGAAACCATCACAACATCCAATCCTCTAAAAACGGCTAATCATTAATGTTTTATCCTAATACTGTTCCACGAGTTTTGGTGTTTTGTGAGAGCTTTCTACAGGATGACTCCAAGAGCCAGTTTACCGAGGAACCTTCATCTTCATTACTTGAAGTACACCTTTTCGACCTACAGCTAACCCCTGTATGAATGAAGTAACTTCTTGGGTGATAAGATTAAAGTATTCTAGGCAACACTAGCTCTTATAAGCATAAACTCCTCTGTGAGGACCACTCGACTTCAACGATCAACCATAGCAAACATCTAGCTTGGGGAGAGCATCCTCTAGTTATCAGATAAGTATACCTATGCGATTATCGAGTCTATCTTATAGTCATAAAATACCAAAAATATGTGGGCACATGAAGGTCCACATCTGTTGAGTCTTTTATGAGTCTTTAGTTAAATAAAATTTAAAAACCAATAAAAAGAGGTCTTAGTCAGTATTAATTGTATAGAGTGTGTCTAGAGTCAACTATGAACTAGAAAATTTTATTGGAGATGATGAATAGTTGCTCTACTGGAATTCTTTTCAAGTGCCTAGTTGTCAACCTTAAGTTCTCCCAAGTTTTGGATATTATTGTTTTAATTTGAGAATTTACTCTGAGCCTGAAACTTATGGAGGCATATGCTTGAGCTAAGTCTAGGTGATTGATTGATATGATTCATACAGGTTGAGCTGCAATTTATCTTATTCCTAGCATTATTAAGTTCTGGAGATTTATTTTGAAAACCCAAAATCTAACATGATGAGCTCTTGTATGACAAAGTGTGAATTCCTACGAGCCAGAAATGATATCTTTAGAGATAGGAAACTTTTTCACAATTATGCTGCTTGCTTTGCATTGAGTTCAGTCAACCTTTGTTTTATACCTTATGAGAGTCTTGTCATGCTTTTAAAATCAAGATCACATACACACTCTATCCATATATGCATTACTCCTACTCTGAGAGTAAGCGCAACTATTTTCCACTTCCATCTAGATCTACCTTAAAATTGTTTTTCTCCTACACTGGGAGTCAAACACCCAAAAATATATAAACCCATAGAAAAGTTATTGAAAAAGAAAAGGGAGTAAAAGAAGGACAAGTGTCCTAGCAATTAAAACAATGGGTACTTAGATGCCCGCCTCTCTCGAAAAAAAGAAGAAAAAAAAAGAGAGAAAAAAGAGAAGAGAGAAAAAAATAAATAAAGATAGCCCATGTTTTCCCGCGAAAAGTTCTAAGATCAAAAGAGAGATTTATCCTCAAGGAGCAAAAGTAGAATTAGAATTAGCCACTAAATACCTTATATACACCTATCCACCATATTCCATACACATGCACGTCTTGATTTGATTGTATGCCTTGACTCTCTGTGGATCCATTGTTTGGCTTTACAATATATGAACTACGAGTATGCTCATCCTTGTTTAATACCACCCCTATGAGCTCCACTATAATCATTACTTATAGGAGGACATGACAACACACCTCAGTAAGATCCATAAATATCACATATAATAAGAGACTTGAGGGTGTCATACAATTAGCTCTGAGTTTTATTGCGAAAACTTATAGAAACTCCAGAATATTAGTACTGTGAGGAATTAGAGACATAGTGTTTGACTTGATTGTTCTGTCTTTCAATTGCTCAAGACTTATGCAAAAGCAGTAAAGCCCCATAGTTAAGGGTAAAATGGGTAAGTTGGAAGGTTAGAGCAGTTACTGTCCAATCCGGAGGAGAATCTCTATTTGAAAGCTTATGTACCTTTGAGGAATGAAAGCATTGTAACAACTCCTAATCCAAATATATTAGTAATTAGGCTTAGTTTGTTTGCCAAGGGACTGGCAAAAGGTAAGCTTGGGGGAGTTGTTGACGGTGGATAACATCAACTTTTATTAGAACTTTAGACACAAAAGGGTACATGAATACACACTAGTCTAGGGTTTTCACTGACAATTTTTATGAGTTTTGCATATTCTATATTTTCTAGGGACTATTGCAGAAAAGCTTAAAAGAGGGATTAGAGTGCATAATAATCATGAAACTTATCCGCCACAGGGAAAGATAACCATCGAGGGGCGTGGGAAGGATCTAGAAGACACTTGGAAGCAACGGGACTGTAGACACCGCCCGGTGGGGCGGTCGGCCCCACCCCTGCTTGCCCGGCCCCCCAAGTTAGGGTTTCGGCCCCTCCTTACTTCCGGAAGCTTCTTCCACCACCTATGAGGAGTCATCTCGGCCCTTGGTTAAGTCGGTTTGATCTGCGGCGCACGTTCATCCCACCGGGCTATAAATAAAGGCGGACCCCCCTCCCCGGAGGCATCAAGTCATTTTAGAGATCAAGCCATCAAGAGTCTTCTCTAGTTCATCAGAGCCTCTCTAGTTTATAGCTTTAGCCTAGTTAGATTAGAAGTAGAAGAGTTCTAGTTCTTCGGGGGATCTGGAGCCCCGGCATCCATGCAGAGCGCGGAGTTCGGTATAGTTCTAGTACTTTGCTCTTATTGTATTCAATATTATGATTCAGGCAACATTATTTTTAATCTCTTATATATTATTAATTGCAATAGTCATTGTCTACTTTGTTATATGTCTAGGATAGTTGGTTTGATCTTATTGAATTCATCTAATTGCTCGTATAGCATTTACCCAAGCGATCGATGGGTAGATGGTAGACAATATGTAGACGCGGTGTCTAGATATCTTGTTTATCTGCGAGTGCACCCTGATGTGCCGGGTCGTGTGGTAGTCCGCGCAGGTGACAGCTGCGTTGGTTCCTCTGTAGTCTATCCCCCGTACGTAGGACTAGCAGGGCACGGTCGCGAAGTTGGATAATGACTCTGTTTCACATCCTTCCTAGTTGATGCCCCTTTACATGTGATCATGATATAGGATTAACTTAACAATGATTGCTAGATGTAATTGCACTAATTAGAGTTATTCATTGATGTAGTTATTGAATTACCTTAGTATTTATTCCTGAGTTTATCCATTGGCTAGCTATTGCTATGACTAGAAGAGCTCTGATGTTTATCTATTTATGATGACTGATCATTATTTATCATATATCTTTTATCACGTGACTTATCCCTGTTATGAGTAGGATTCTAGTTATGGTTTATCTTCCACATCAATAGTGTAAGTTGTAGTTATAAGTCCTACATAAACCTTCCCAGTGGTATAAATATAAATCGACAACCTGGTAGAACTCCCTAGGTAAAATACTATAATGGTATAATTATCTGTCCGCTTGCAGAACCGTTCTTAGTTTATATCGATATTTCTACCTAGTCATATTGATTGATACATATATATAAACCTATATTTATCCTTAGCATATACAATTAGGGATGACAACCTAGTTCATGCTTAGGCATGTGGGTGAGAGATAAGTGGCTAGTTGTTAATGACAAGTTAATTTCATACCATGTGTTTCTAATCTCGTTAATTAGTAATGATGTTAGAAATACCAACACCGCATGACGCCAACGTCCTCGCCGCGGACCACCACGTCGCACGCCAACGACGACCGCGTCGCAGCGCCACCACGTTGCGCCTCGGCGTCGACCATCTCTCTTCGCCGACTAGCAAGCCCCTCGCCGCGCCACGACGTTGTCCCTACGTGTTACAACCCAAAATTTTACACAACACAAAAATCCCAACTACAAAATCTTTCTTAAACAACCTATGTTTGGTGATTGCCATTTGGTAGAAAACCAACCCTAGCTTGCAATATAAAGGGACCCACAAATAGGACTTTTCCATTATCATATGCATATTTATTATCACATGAGAAAAGGACCTTGCTATTACTCTTATAAATATTTGTACAATTGTATTATGACATGGAGCATGTGTGATTTGGATTTTTACTTGGATTTCATGATGTGCTAAAGTTACTAAATAAATATAAATAATTAATGAGGATCATTAATTATTTAACCTAAATAAATCCACACTACATATGTACATACCAATGTCCTTTAACAATATAAATATATATATGCTATCATCGAATGAATCCCAATATATGGGATAAGACCCTAACCTATGACATGGACCCTGCTAGGCCCCACCATGATAATTAAACCCTAGCCGCACTTGCTAATTAAGGATAAGCACTAATGATCCAAGAAATAAAATAGAAAAGGATAAGAGGAGAGGAGGAAAATGGAAAAGAGAAAGAAGCCCACACGGCCCGCAACAGCCCAACAGCCCGAGCCGGGCTCTCTCTCTTTCCTCCCTCCCGTCCCCTTTCCCCGGGCGCCCGCTCGACTTGGCCCGGCCCAGCAGCCGAGGCAGCACCGCAGCCCGCCCAGCCTCTCGCACACAGAGACGCCCCGCCGGAAGCCGCCAACGCTAGCCCGACCGACAGGCGGACCCCCCGTACCAGGGGGCCCTGTTTCTCTTCCTCCTCGCGCCGACGTCCAGCGTCGCGACAGCGCGCCCGGCGTGGACTCCACGCCATGCCACCCCGGCCACCCACGCTGCAAGGCAACCCCGCCTCCCCGTCTCACTGCACTGCGGGCCGCGAGTCACGCAAATTGCGTGAGCACCCTCTCTCTCGCACGCACTCGCAGCACGCCGTCCGCCGCTGCCGTACCCTTGCTGCTCGCCTCGCCTCCTTGGCCGCCAAGAAAAATTAGCAACACCAGCTGCCAAATGGAGCCCACCCGCGGACGACAGCAACCGCAAGCACCCTCCTAGCCGCTTGATCGACGGCCGACCTCGATCACCGTCCATACACCGTCGAGAAGAGATCGCCCTGCCTATATAAGCTAGCACCGAGCACTCTAGGGCTTCCCCATCTACCCGCCGCCACCCGGTGGCTTCCACTAGACCACACCAAGCCAAGTAGAGAGAAGAAGGAGGGAGCAGAGAAGAAGGGAAGGTCGCCGGAGCTACACGCCGCCACCGCCGGAGTCGGAGGGGACGACGCGGGACTACAACGGCGACGTAGCTATTCTGTGCGTCACTGCTTCGACTCGTCCCGGCATCGACTCGACACTGCACCGCCATCCTAGCGTCCCCAAAACCACGGTGAGCACCGCCGCCTCTCTGCCAACGTTGCCTTGCTCACCGGCCATGGTGCTCCATCACCGGAGTACGCAGGCCAGGACCACTACCGGTCCAGGAACACAAGCACGAGCACGCACTCGACCAACCTAGCCAACTGGGAAAGGAACCACACGCACCAGCAAGACTGGACCACCACGCCGCCGCCGTGGCCATGCCCTGCCACGGCAAGCCACCAATCTAGAGACGATAAGCCATCGAAGGCACCGCAAACTGTGTCACCACGCCCGCCGTATCCTGGCACATGCTGTGCGCACGCCCACTCTCAGAGAAGACTAGCCGAGCCACGAGGACGGTAACTCATCGCGTCACGGCCGCGTTCTAGAGCGCGTATCCGCCGCCGTCGTTCCCACCAAACCAGATCGCCTCGCGTCCTTTTGATGATCTGTTGAGAACCACCGTAACCTCTCGAGCCCAGCCGAGTAGAGGACTAGCCCCGGACGCCACTCCAAAGCACTGGCCCTCGTGACCGATGAGCCGCCAAGCTCCGCCGTGGGCGCTGGCCGCGTTGTGTGCACCGCCAAGACCTATGGTCATTGCCGGCAAGCCAAACGGCCACCCCGTGATGCCAATTGACCGAATACGCTACCAATTTGGCCTTAGAGGAGCCGCTGCCCCACTCACGCGATGCGCCACCGCGACCGAGCCGCCGCCACCACGGCGAGCATCATACGGGACACCACAGCCACCGCCGAGCACCTAGCCGTGCTCGCCTTGACCATCTGAAGCTGTCGCGCCGCGCTGGAAGAAGCCTAGGACCACCGTAGCGCTGAATCCCGTGCACTCACCGCCGGCGGGAGCACTACCGCGGTCGCGACGCCGCTGCCGCAACCAGCTTCACTGGACGGCTTGCCGTCGCAGAGTAGCATCTAGCCCTTCCCGCCTTGGTCGTCTCAAGCGGATGAGCGCATCGGAGGAGACCGGGAACCACTAGATGCCACCGAGCCCACGGCCTCGCCGCTGGCCGAAAGCCATCGCAGCAAATAGAGAGAGGGTGGGGAGAAGAAGGGGACACAGCCGTGCACCTGGTGCACGTGAGCCAGAGAGAGGGGAAGGAGAGCGTGAACCCGGTCCACCATGAGCCGAGGTAGCGGTCCATGGACCCGCACCGAGCGGTGCACTATGAACCGCCAGGCCGTAGACCTGAGCCTAGCCCGTATCCAATAAATGACGTGGCGCGCCCACGCGCCGACACGTGGCGGGCTGGCCAGGCCCAAGACCGGCCCCCCAGGCCCACCAACGACCCACTGATGACGTCACACTGATGTCATGCTGACGTCAGCCCTATACTGTGGACCAACCAGAGAATGACATGTGTCAACACCAGAGAAATTGGCCCCCTTTTCTTTTTCAGAATATGATTTAAACTTCAGAAATTCGTAACTAATTCATACGACTCCAGATTTGGTGAACCAAATTTCTAAATTCATCTAAAATCGAGCTCTACGCATTGGAGTCATGTTTGAGTGCATTTGGATCTTTTCACATTTTATTTGTTCTTTGTGCCCTCTATAGGCGTCGCTAACGCGACCGTATTTGTACCGTTTCAGAGTCAGAGGAGGAACGTGTTGAGAACGACCGTGACTACAATGAGGAATTGGGAGACGACCGTTCTGAAGGTGCCACATTCCACCCACTTTTCGTAGATCCCATTACGCATGGCTAATGAGTAGTATTGCTAGTGCTTTAATTACTGTTGATATCACATGATTAGGATGCATGTTAGTTATTTCTTGGTGCCCATTGTCTTGACGCAACCTCGCCCCTGCTCACCCGCTGTTAGGCTAGACACACGCTTGCTATCATTAATTGCTATTATGACTCTACTACGCTTTATATCTTGATGTGATGCGTGGTGGAAATGGATATATATATAACTAAGGCACGTGGTGCCAAACCTGAACTTGGTGGATGGTGAGCGTGCTGCGTGTGTCTTGGGTGTGTGGAGGGTGAGGGTTGTGTCGACCGAGCTGGGGTATACGACGAGCCGAGGGCGAGTCTTGCCATACGATGCTACCTGGGCATCCGGATAAGCGATACCTGTGGCGGGTAATGGAGTCGGGGGATCTCGGGTGTGAGCTTCTGAGGGGTGGAGCCCGGGATCAAGGTGCTGTGGTGGCACGTAAAATGGTAAACCGGATGAAGACACCCTGGCTTGGTCAACCCTAAGGACTTACTAGTACTCGGACCCACCGGGAATCTCACATCCCACTCGCTCTATATGGTACGAGACGGTTGGACTACATGGTAGAGCGGTGCCATTACTATCAGGTGAAAGAGTGTAGGGAGGTACGGGCATGATGGACTCACACCCTTCCGAGACAACATAGTAGCCATTTGGGGGCCCGGTACTATGTCTCACAGTATCAGCTATTCCAGACTAGACTTGGGGTGTTCCAGGGCTGAGAGGTAGGATGGCATCATTCTACGCATGCAAGCAGCCGGAATCAGCCTAGGTACGGCCGTGCCAAGGATGGCGATCTTGTGGGTATGTGAAACCTCTGCAGAGTGTTATGGTTGATCGATCGATACATATGCCAACTCGCCGGCTATGGACCTTTCCTAGTGACCGTGCTGGCTGGAATAGAGAGATGAGTCCTTCTTTTCTTCCCCTGTGTTGTGAGATAGAGCCGGTCGTGGACCGTTGAGGCAGGCTGAGTGGGAGTTGGCCTGTCGACATGAGTGAGATGAGATGTGGTGAATGAGGTGGATGGGTGGTAATGGATGTGGATGGATGGATGATGGTGTGTGGATGTGGTGTTAAAACTTGAACTATATACTTATTATTATACATGATAACTATTGCATAGGAAACCACAGCCAAATATAGGTCCTCTTGCTTTAAACCTTATTGCATCCAGTTCCACAAAGCATAGCAAAGCATAGGGTGGAAATGTGGCCAGTACATATCGTACTGATACTTTGGCACGCAGGTTCTGAGGAGTACAACTCTGATGAATACGATGGTTGAGGGTTTCGTCGCTACGCTCAAGTCGTTGGATAGAAGTTGCTTCCGCATCCTCAAGCTGTTCCAGTTGATGATTCTCTGTGATTCGCGCCTGTTGGCGTTGTAATAAGTTATCGTAAACCTCTCTATTTGCACACTGTTATCGTTGTATGGATTTGATTATCGACTGGAATATGGGTAATATGATTTGAAAAGTCATGTTACACTTCGACTGTGTGGATTTTCCCTTCGTGGAAAATCGGGTCGTTTCACTGCGTCCGCGACCTCCACCAGCAGCGCTGCGCTGCGACACCATCCACTCCGACGTGCTCCAACAGCGAGCAGCAGTAGCACCGCGACCTCGTCCTTGCCGTGCACAGCCACTACGGCACCTCGTTCTGGCCACCCTGTAGCACCACCTCGGCCGTCTCCTGCTGCAGCACCGGACAGAAAGCCGTGCACTATCACCGGTGAGCCATCGCACCAAGACCTCACCTGTTCCCTTCCCTTTGAGCTGCCCATGTCCATGTCTGACTCTGGCCATCGTGCTGCTTCTCACACACCTTGCAGGAGGCCACAACCAACACCCGACGTTCCTGGCCACGTCCAGCCTGCTCCGGCCAGCCCCAAGCCACTGCCAGCCAGCCGCGGCCAGCAACAGCTGGCTGCAGCCAGACAGAATCGGCCAGGAGTGGCTGCAGCAAGCCACGGCTGGCCAGGACCAAGCCCGGTTGGCCACGACCCTCCTACTACCTCCGGCAATGCACCGTTGAAGCCATACCAACCTCACCTTCCTCGCCTCCGCATCGTCAAGCACCGAACGTCTCCACCGTCGGTGAGCATCCAGAACGCTGTGACCGGCCTTCGTGCCGATGAGCCACATGGACACATGCCACACACGCACTTGCATGTGACCGACCTAGCCAACTGGAACCACCAAGTTCGTGGAACTCTGGCATGGATATTGACCACCCCTGACCAAGCCCTGGCCCCGTGACCAGCCTGGCTCGACCTTCGTGCCGTTATTCTTTGTTGACCGACCTTTGAGCCCTATGGACACACTAGCACGTGACCGACCTTAAGCCAAACGAATCCACGGTGACTGAGACGCTGAGGAGGACATGATACCCGTGACCCTGATGTGAGCCCCGATCTCTGGACAACATTAGTCGTACTCCGTACACCATGGCGATGTGATACTCATCTTGGACTGTAGGATCTCTCTTTGGTTGCCATAGCGGATGCCAATAAACCCTAGCCATGTTACCGTGAGTTGCCACTGCTCTGGTCACCTCGAGACACGAGGATGGGCCATCGAGAGTCCTGTGACCTTGTCCTTTGCAAGCTGTGACCCCCTAGACCCCCTCAGTCCTTTTACTTTACACGTCTATACTGTTGTACCCACTCCTGATGACCCCTCTGTGTATGTATCATTGTAATACAGGATCCATCCACCATAATGCTATGGAATTGTGCTACTCCAGTTTTGCTGAGTCGTGTGTCTTTTATCGTGTCATTGGTTCTTGCTGATTGTATGTGTGTTTATCTGTGGACCGTGCCTTCGAGCCGGTTGAGGGATCGTACCTCGTTCGGACGTTGCGATCATGGGATTCTTCATGCCATGGCCGTAATGCCGAGTGTAACCCAAACCCTCGCTTTTTAGTTGACTCCATAAGTACTATGAGCGTAGCTCCTGTCTTCGGCCCAAGGACATAGTTGTGGAGGACTCGATATCGATGTCAAATTCGACGCGGATCTTACCCGCTCACATTGAGTCTTTCGTGACCTAGTCCTGTGGGAGATGATCTAGGGGCAACGATCGTGGAACGATGGATGCCAACACTCGTAGGTGTAGCTTGTGGCGGTGAGTTCGTCTCGCTATGACCATGGAGCTATGCCTCCCTTTTGCCTTTTATCTGCTTTACGTGCACAAACCCTCGTATGATTGTACCTCGTATGACCATCACGTTTCTTTGATTCTCGCGGTGACAACCGCACCGTTATGAATCCGAGAGATGCATGAGTGCCAGTGCACCTAGGTCGGGTACCCTACGGGTGGTTTGCGCACTTGTGATCTTTATTATGCTGCTTCCTTTCGATGCCCCATCTAATGCCATGGCGAAAGCATTGGAAGTAGACCCCTGCCCTTTGGTTGTTCTTGCCTTACTTCTCCTGATAGCCCGCTCTGTTCGATCCCGTCTTGTTCATGGCGAATGGGTCAAAGCTCGGACTGTCTCTTTTTAGTTAGCTAAGCTATGGTCGATGTCATGCCCTGGACCGTGAGAGTCGACCTGATCGACCGAGTGAAACCATCTTCACTGGAGATGTGATCGAGAACATGACATAGATATTCCTAGTTAACTTTTCACTTCTCGGCTCCCGACGTGACTGTGTCGTGTGGATCGAGAAGACCAAAGTTGTTGCCTTGTTTATTTTGCACCGACCACTTCTACTACCGCTGGATACGATGGTGGGATAGTTGAAGTATAATAGCGCCAAGTCACAATAGTATTGTTAGATTCTATTTACTCCTTACGTCAAATTGTGACTTGTCGAGAAAAGACTACAAGAGCCGAGCTCTGTTGTTCTTCCTTTCTCCTTTGCTGAGCCCGTCTTCGATTCCCGTGAACTCCGTGACGTCCGGATCGAGAGAACGTGAGCCGTGGTGTTTGCTATAGATAAGCTCCGGCTTAACCCATTTATATTAAAGCCATACTGGCTTGGCCATCCAGCTTATGCATAGCAAACCACCACTCGTCCTTTTGGCCCTAGGATTCGGACATTCGCCGAGAGGGCTAATCCTAAGGTTCACTTGTGTTAATGGATCTTCCTGCGTCTTGAGTCCTTTTGAGTATCGTGTGATTTCTTGCCTTGCGTGTCGCTTCGCGGAGTAGCTACTTCGAGTACAATGATGATCGGATCGAGACTGCTGGAGGAAGAGAACGTGGACGACGAAAGGACCTAAGGATACCCTGTTGACTGACTACCACAACGGATGGAGAATAGTACCACTACTTCCACGACATCGCAGGTGTCATGGCAGCACCCTCTTTTAGAGAATCCTATTAGGCATTGCATAATATTTAGAGCTGCTAGCGCTTTATATTTATTCCATTGCTAGTATCTGAATGCATGTTATTGCCTGAGCCTTTACTACTTGATTGCAACCCCTCTACCATGTCACCCAGCTTTGCGCTCGCGCTCACTTACTTATAGCTGCCTGTCTGCTTGCTTGCATTTATATCACCATACTTGCTTTAACTCCACTCGCATTGTATCTATGATGTGATGCTGGTGGTGAACCCCCAGGTAGGGTTTGGCTTGGGATGCTGGACATGGTGGATTTGGAGCGTGTTGCGTGTGTCTTGGGTGCGTGGAGAGTGAGGGTTGTGTCGACTGAGCTGGAGTATACGACGAGCCTTGGGCGAGTCTTGCCGTGCGATGCTACCTGGGCATCATCCTATGATGTGATGTGAATACCTGTGGCGGGTAAATGTGATGTGATGTGATGTGATGAGGTGGGATCCTGGGTGTGAGCCTTCGAGAGGTGGAGCCCAGGATGGAGGTGCTGTGGTGGCACGTAAAATGGTAAACCTGATGAAGACATTCTAGCTTGGTCAAACCCTAAGGACTTACTAGTACACGGACTCATCGGGAATCCCTTACATTCCCACCCGCTCCCTAATGGGAAGGGAGACGGCTGGACTACTTGGTAGAACGGTGCCACTACTATTGGGTGAAAGTGTGTAGGGAGGTACGGGCATGAGGGACTCACACCCTTCCGAGACAACACGGTTGCTGTGACATTCGGGATGTCACGCTGTGTCTCACAGTATCAGCCATTCCAGACTATACTTGGGGTGTTCCAGGGCTGAGAAGTAGGGAGGCATCGTTCTAGGCTAGCAAGCAGCCGAAATTCTGCCTAGGAGATTTGTGGCTCCGAGGATGGCTAATCTTGTGGGTATGTAAACCTCTGTAGAGTGTGTTGGTTGATCGATCGATACATATGCAGATTCGTCGGCTATGGATCTTTCCTGGTACCTGTGCTCACTAGATAGGAGATGAATCTTCTTTTCTCTCCCTGGGTATGTGGTATGCCGGTCGTGAGCCTTGGTGGGCTGCGGGCCGTTGAGACAGGCTGAGAGGGAGTTGGCCTGCTGACCTGAGTGTGAGATGAGGTGTGGTGGTAATGATGTGGTGATGGATTGGGATGGATGGATGATGGATGGATGTGTGGATGTGTGTGGTTGGGGAATGTGTTAAAACTTGATGAATTATTATACTATTTACTACTTGATACTATTTCGCATGCGCTAAGGATGCAAACCATAGCCAAATACAAGGATCGCCAGATCCCTTGCTTTATCTTTCCACTAAAGCTCATTGGTGCTGACCATGGCCTGCACACATCTGGCGGTGTGCAGATTTACTGCTCCTCAGAGGTGTCGATTAGTGATGGATTAAGAGGTCTCGTGCCTGCGCTCAAGTTTGGTTCGGAAGATGGAATCTACACCGCTGACACTACTCTGATGATGCCTATGAAGGAGGAGCCTTCCCTCGACGACCGTTTCCGCCAACTCTGATAACGACTAGATATGCTTCCGCTAGAATTACTTTGTAATAGGTGTGTCCTCAGTTGATGTAATAGCTTGTAATCTTGTAATCTTACGATGTATGACTGTGATATACACCGATATATGATAATGTGATGGAATCATTATTTGGTTTATCACATTATAGCTCATTCTGTGGATTTTCCGTTTGTGGAAAATCGAGGATGTTTCACCGCCGTCATCGCCGTCGACCCCACCTTCTTCGCCACTATTAACATCGTGTTTTTCATAGATTATGACTGTTCTGCTCTGAACCGTTCTAATCTGCCGTTCGGTTCTTGATTTCTTTGTCGGTCGATCCTGAAGGAGTTTAGGCCCGTGACAATTGGTATGCAGAGCCATGTCGATATCAATCTTAAGGAGGAACTGCATGCTCTGTTAAAAGAATGGGGGGAAAACTCATCGATTTTTTTGAACAGCAGTCTGATCAGAGCTATGTTCTGCAGGTTGAGCAACCACCGCTTCCTACACCTTTAAAACCACAGGCAAATTCCCTAGCGCCATTGGAAACAAAAGATGTAGCAATCGAGGATTGGCACACTTGTTCGATAGTCGGGAGAAAAAATTCGTCAAATTTTTTCTGGAGCAGTAGCAATCTGATCAGAGTTGGGATAAAAAGTTTGTTGATTTTTCTGAAGAGCAGCAACAGTCGACCAAAGGTACGTTCCTCACTGAACAATCATTGCTTCTTACCCCTCTAAAATCGTTGTCGATCCTGTAGCACCAATGAAAGAATCAGAGACAGCAGTATTTGATGAATATCGCTCAATTATAGAGGAACAGCCGTCTGATCAATTTCAGAAAGAACGTTCACCCAGTCAACACAAATTGCAGTTACCTGATTATGATGGTATGGATGAACCTTCCTAGTAGCTTTATATATGCAATGAATTTTTTGCCTCTCAACAGATAAAAATAGATGAGCAGATGCATCTAATTGTGTCCCATCTTTGAGGAGATGTACTAACTTGGTTCATCGGTTGGAAAAAGAAAGTTGAGCACCCATCATGGCTTCGGTTTTCAGCCGCATTAATTGAACAATTCAATCAACATTTACATCATCATTATTTGGGTGACCTCTGCAACACTGTACAACCGGAAGATTTGCAGATGTACATGAATCAATTCAATTTGATGGTAAATAAAACACCATTTTTTTCCAATGCTCACCTGGTGATGTTAGACATAGCAGAACTTCACCCAGTATTGCAAATTGATATTCAGCGGTATGAACCTCATGCTTTGGAATTGTCAATGACCCTTGCACTGAAATCTTAGATTGAAAACAGAAATGTTGATTATCGATGGCCACAATATTCAGTTTAATGGCTATGATTTTGTATTGGGGATAACTTGGCTGAACTCGTTCGATCCAATAATACGGGATTTCAATAACCTGACAAAGAAATTTTGGTGCAACCATAAGCAAATTATATGGATCACTTTGAGTGGGTCTTCAGGTAACCCATGTCTCCATATATTGGCAATAAAGGACTCTTTGGACTATCCTCGGATTAAAAAATATGAGCTTCAAAAGCAATGGCGTAAAATGCTCACACAGGGAATTGTAAGGTACATCATATCCCCTGCTTATCACCAATGCTCTTTGTTGAAAAGCAAAATGGATTTTGGTGTTTTTGTGTTGATTAATGGCCTCTCAACAACAATACACTTAAAGATAAATTTTTTAATTCCGGTGATTGATGAATTATTGAATAAGCTAGAAGGGGCTAAACACTTCATCAAATTGGATCTTCGGTCGGGCTATCATCAGGTATGCATGCATTTGGATAATATTGAGAGAACAACAATTCACACCTAGTATGATCACTTTAGACCCTCATGGATGAGATCTTTGTGAATTACCTGCACAAATTTGTTCTAGTTTTCTTTGATGACATAATAATATATGACACAATTTGGAAAGATCGCCATGGTCACCTTATATTCTTGGTTATGCTGTTTGGTTCATGCAATTCTCCATCCACTTTTCAAGCCTTCATAAATAATATTCTTGGGAATTATCTGTGCAAATTTGCTTTGGCTTTCTTTAGTGATATATTGATATATAGCAAAACTCTAAAGGATCACTTATAGCATACCGGACAGGTTTTTACACCACTATAGTCAAACTTAGTATTTCCCACAAACTTCAAATGCTCATTTAGAAAACCAGTTATTCATTATTTAGGGAGTATGATATGACACACAGAGGTACAGTTGATCCTAAGATGTTTAGAGTTATTATCAATCTCCCACAACCAGCAGCGGCTCATCAATCAAAGGGATTTTTTGCTGAATATTACTGCAAATTTATTCAATGATACGGTACTATTATCAGATCATTGATAGACCTCTTTCAACTGGATAATTTTGAGTGGACAGAATAGGTAACGATATCCTTTAAATAACTGGAATAGGTATTACTGACAGCACCAGTCTTATAGTTACAAGATTTTAATGGACCATTCTTAGTAAGATGTGATGCAACCTCAATACATTTGACACCTGTACTACACCAAGAGAGTGGCCCTATTGCCTGTATGATGGAGTATATTTTCTTGGACTTCACTCAAGCCTTGCAAAGAATTGAAGATAAACCTATTATATTGATAGTGGTGGATAATCTTTCTAAGCATGTTCACTTCATTCCATTAGAACATCCATATTCTGCAACAACTATGGCATGGCAATTTTTTTTCGATATACCTCAACCGCATGGACTTTTAAAATCTATTAGTAGTGATCGAGATGTTAATATTACAAGTAAGATTTGGCAAGAATTCTTTGGCTTGTATGGAGTTGATTTACATATGAATTCAGATTATCACTCTCAGTTTAATGACCAATATAGAATAGTTACTAAAATGCTTGTCATATACTTACACCGCTTCATGGGGGACAATCCCAGAAAATGGCTACAATGGTTACATTGGGCTGAATATTGCTACATAATATCATATCATCAGCCTATTGGTACATCTCTGTTAAATTTGGTTTATGATCTGGATCCTCTATCTTTGAACAAATATGATCCAGATGACTCGTCAAATACAGTTGTTGATGCTTAGCTCGCTGAACATGACAAATACATGGAGTTTGTTAAGTTGATGGATAGAACCGCTTTTGGAATTTCAGTTATGCACAACGATAAATTGGAATCTCAGTTCTTCGGTCCTTTTCAAATTAATGAGCATATCGATTCGGTTAAACATGTCTATATCAGTAGCACCATTCATGCCTGTATGCTTAAACTCCACAAAGGGGTGTTACGATCAAAATTTAGGATATTGACACAATCAGATGAGGGAATCACTCTTCTAGAGCTGGGGATGATGATTACTGCCAATGTTATGGATAACAAAATTGAGATACTAGTCATATGGAAAGATCAACCTCTAGTGGTGTCTTTTTGGAATGAACTGGATTATTTCAAATAGCTCTAGCCAACATTTCAGTTCGAGGACGACTTGAGTCTTCAGGCAGGGAGAGTTGTAACGATCGCCAAGCACATTGAGGGCATCTTCATCAATTAGCATAGATTAGGTTAGGTTGAGAGATTTATCGGGCCAAGGCCCATTAGCATCTTGTAAGCCACCCTATAAAAGGGGGCCAACCATTATTGAGACAGTTAAGAAAAGTTAGGGTTTAACCCGAAACTCTCACGCTTGATCTCTCGCTCTCGCTCTCGCTCTCTTTCTCTCTCACCGGCGACACCGCTGCTGCCCGCCGCCGCCACGCCCTTACGGGGGGTCGGCCCTAGCGCCATGCCGCCGCCCCCCCGCCCGCCACACCACCACCGCCTGCACCGCTATTGCCACCGCTGTCGTCATTGCCGTCGACCCTGCCTTCTTCTTCGCCGCTACTAATGTCGTGTTTTCCACGGATTGTGACGCTTCGCCGGAACCGTTCTAATCTGCCGTTCAGATCTTAATTTCTCTACCGTCCGATCCAGGAGGAGTTTAGACCCGTGACAGTATACATACATGCATCTGTCATGCTTGCTGTCCCTTGTTATTTGTATCACAAAATGATAGAAACCATTACACGTGCGGACCAGATCATGTCGGACGCGCACGGCACACTGGTGGCGGAGAACACGGCGTCTTCCATGACCATTTCATCACGTACCACCTAGACCTGGATGTGGACGGCACCAGCAAATCATTCATCAAGAACACCATTGTCGGCGCACAACACCAGGGATCCCGCCACGGGCGGTGCCGACATGTTGAGGCAGAGCTACTGGACGGTGCACCGCGACGTGGCGAGACTGAGGTTGATGGCCAAGTGAGGCTCAACAACGGTTCGCCAGCTCATCTCCTGTTTGTGAACCCGAGAAAGAAACCCAAGGTCGGCAATGAGGTCAGGTACCGGCTCGTCCCGGTGGGCGCGACAGGCGTGTCACTGCTAGCGGACGACGACTACCCACAGCGCCGCGCCAGCTACACCAAGCGGCCGGTGTGGGTGGCGCCGTACAACAGGTCGGAGAAGTGGGCAACGGGGTTATACACGGAGTAGGGCATCGGAGAGGATAGCTTGGGCACCTAGAGTAAGAGGAACAGAGGCATCAAGGACTGGAACATTGTGTTGTGGTAGTGTTGTTGCGAACACAAGGTTCATACTTGTGGTTCAGTTGTGATGATGAGTGATTGATTCAACTACTAGCATCTCGGATGAGGTGCTTCTGACAGTGGTGAAAGCCACGAGTTCCACATATGTCTTGGTTTGTGTTGTGCAGATGTCGAGCATGGAGGCGGTGGCCGACGGCGAGGTGAAGGTCAAGTGATGGCGGGCCGCGCCGAACCGGGAGCGGTGAAAGGGTGGACGCATCGAGACTTGGACTGAGGGACCTGGAATCGCCGGGCGGGATCGCGTTGCTGGCACTTGGCTTCGACAAGTGCAAGGACATGGGCCGGTTTGTTGGTTTGGGCCTTAAAACCAACGGAGGCGGGTTTCGGTGGTTTGGGCCTCAAAACCACCCGGTGAGTTTATGGGTTGAGCCTCAAAACCCTAGCAGAGGTCCCGAGGCAGACGGACAGCACGTGGCGGCATCGGGGAGTTCGTGTCGAGGTGAAGCTACCGGTCAGAAGGCGTGGTGGCCATCGGATCAAAGATTGCATCGAGTCGGTTTGAGTTGGACCGCAATGTCCCTAGGGCTAGGCAGTTTTCTCTGAGTTGTATCAGGGGCAAAAACTGGAAAATGAGATAAGCTCGGTTGTTAAGTAAGGTGGAGGGAGCCCCATCTCCCTTACCTCTCCCATTTGTATTTTTCTTATTCCTTTCTAGGGTTTTCCTCTTCTAGGTGCTAAGTGAGAGAGAGGTCCACTAATCTTTGTAATTACTGTAAGAACCAAGTTTACTCATGGAAAAAGAGGTCCCGAATCCTCCTTATTTCCTCGTGGGGTCAGATTGATGTGTTGATTCGCGTTTTGATTGTTGTTCTTCGCGTTCTTCGTTTCTCCTCTTCTCCCCCACTCGTTCCCGAGTTAATTTCTTGAGCTGTGGTTCATCTGTTTGCAAACTATTTGTTTCTACTTGATCATAGTCGTGGGTTGATCCATTCCACCGAAGGATTTCATCCAAATCCTCACGAATCCACAGATCGGGTTGAATCAAGTTTTTTGGAGAAAACTTGCTCTTGAATCAAATTTTATCAATTTTTAAAGTTGCAGCAAGTTTAGGGTTATGATCTTCTTGGAGTTGCCTTAGAACTACCTTTTGAACTCCTCTGCAAAATCTCAGTTCGATCCGAGTTGATTTGATTGAGTTTTGGCTTTGAAATCAAAATTTCCAGGGTTCTGTCCGCAAACACCAGACACGTCTAATGTGAATTCCGGCCACGTCCGGTAGACTTAACTTTGGAATTTCGAGCTGAAAGTTTGTGGAGACCTTCTTACATGTGTCTAGTTTCCAGGGTTAAAATTTCATGATTTTTGGACACTGTTTGATTGGGTTTGCCATTTTTCTCCCAAAGTCGCTCTGTACTGAAACTGGGGTCCGGTGCAGTCCGGTATGAGGTCCGGTATGAGCTGAGTGTGTCCGGTCCGAAGTCGTGAATACCGGACACGTCTGGTATGAGGTCCGGTATGAGTGTTTGAAGGCTGTTTCGCTGACTTGTTCGCTTCTTGATCATCTGAGCTCCGATTTGAGTTTCGCTTGTTGCGTTGGGTTCGTAGCATCACGTACTTCGTATCCAAGTACTCTTGTCACAAGTTAGGTTGAGTATTTTGGATTGGCCACTCTCTCCTTCTCCATAGGAATTGAGTGCGTCGCTTTTGGAGTTTCGTCGAGTGCTCGTCTCCGATCTTTCTCGCGTTGATCCGCTGTACCTCTTGGACATCTCCAAGGGTATCCACCTACCTATTAGGTCGTGATCTTACCGCTCGCTTATGGTTTTGCTTTTGGGGTTCGATTTTGGGACAGCGGTCGAAAGTTTCAAAAGAAATTTGAGGCTCCCATTCACCCCCTCTGGTCGCCGTTTTCGGTCCTTCAGTTGTCGATGATACATATCTGTTGCCTGATCTGCTCTTTAGTCCGTCCAGGGTATGTAACAGACGTTGCCTGATCTGCTCATCTTTTTTCCTTTTTGGCCAACACTAAATGGCCTTGCCCTGGCAACAGAGAGCTCCGAAAGTCCCAAATTAACCTGATAAGAGCTGCTCGATTATTGTAGTTTACGGCATCGTGATTTAAATAAAGATGGAAGTTGAATTATCGAACTGGTGTGCACTTGGGACCAGACTTTAGTGATGATCAGGCTTTTGCATAGTATGCCATCAATATGCTCACTGGTCAAGTCCATTCCACACGACAGAAATTAAAGAAAAAGCTTCATGGAAGACTAATAAAAATGCTGACAACGTGTATGCTGTTGCCTGTGATAATACCATTGGCACTTCTTCTAATTTTCCAGTGCTCTTCATACATCTCAGGAACCTCTGTTAGCTTTTGACTGTACCAGAAAGAGACAAGATTTGTGGTAGTTCCCTATGCTCCTCAGAGCCACTTCACTCCAAACCGCGCTATTCGGATAGCCACTCCGGCCAATTCCATCGGATCTGAAAACAGAGTCGATGGCACCTTGTGCCAACTACAATCCTATTGCATCCCACACCTAGTCCTATGTGAGCTGCGAAAACGACCAGCTATTTTCATACAGTAATTTCTGCAGTGGGGAATTCTTCATTTATTTGTGGCGCTCTTGGCTCTCGACCTCTGGTGTAGTTATATGTGTGCTACACACCAGCCCACTAGTGTCCTCAACCACTGTAGTTGATACTTGAAAGTAGTATAAAGGGTTCCTGCAATTTTCTGTGAACAAGCAGGAACCCGTGCTAAAGCACGGCGTTTTTTTTCCTGAGTATGTGTAGAGAAGGGAGAGGAAAATAAAAAAAACCCTAAGTGAACAGTAAAGGGGTAACGGGTGGTACTGTTTCATAACGGGTGAATCTGTTCATATCGGGTCTACTGTTTATAACGGGTGGGTACTGTTCACAGAAACGGTTACTGTTTACTCCCCGTGAACAGTCCCGGTGAACAGTACCAACGGCGTGGCTGAAGCTGGGAGCAGAGACGTGGCTCAAGCTGGGAGCAGAAAAAGGGGGACAAGAATAAGGGTAACTTATAGATTCATTGGACAGTTGCACAAGGTGACTAATGGCACTATGTCATGATGACTGATGTTCATCAAACAGCTAGTGTGAACATGATATTTGAAACAAAACCTTACCCGCAATACATGCATTTATTAGAGACACTAGTCCATCAACCCGTGCTTTGCACGGATTAAAAGTTTTAGAGACATACTGTTTAATACATTTGATAGTAAATAATTGTTTATACTAAATTATATATTTTCTTTATGTTTAATTTCTACAAATTAAACGTAATAGATACTTCCTATTTTATACCAATTATCATAAACTAATTAATTACTTTTTGCAAGGCATTGATTTATATATCTTACGAAGTCATGAATCAATTATGATTTTCTATAATTTTGTGTTATTAGCTGCTATATTTTATCATTAAGTTAAAACGCTTTTACTTGATATATATTTTATTAACTCTCCTTTTTGCACTTTTTAAAAATAACTATTTTACTTCATAGAGTATGTTTACTAAATAGCATAAGCAATCATTTGAATCTTGCACCATGCCACTTGAGGTAAGTGATAGAGCTTGAATCTTCGCTGTGGGTAGCGGTTATAATCGTATAATGTTCAACTTTTTAAGGTAAAGTAATTTTAAAGGGCATAAAATATTCTACTTCTTAAAGTAAAGTGATTTTAAAGGGCTAGAGAAACATATATATCCGGCAGTTGTGTCTTCCATACTTCTATGATAATTGAATTTTCTTACGAAGAACTTATATGTGCAGTTTTGATTATACTATAAATATAATAAATATATCAAATATTTGGCTAAGATATATCAATATATCAAAAGAAGCAACCTGAATAAATTATATTTCATGATTACAAATATCATTTTAAATAATTTGTTAGTATCATTACTGTATATATGATTTTTAAGGAAATGTTCTTTTTTCTAAAACATAAAATATATATTTATCACTGATGCATGCTAGCACGTGATGTATGTTTACTTCAATTAAATGTTAATATTAATAACCCATAGATGCTCTATGATTATTTAAACAATTTTTAATATAAGTTGTTGATAATATTTAAATGTAGATTTGCAAGGATATTTAACCTTTTAAATAATAAGATAAAAATTGTGCTACATAGATTATCTATCATAATAAGAGTAGAACAGTAATTAGGTACAAATTTATACTCCATCTTATTTTATTACACAATAGTAGAGCTAGGTAATAATTTAGAAATTAGAATATATGCAATAGATATTATTATTAATGGTGGGTTTGATTGAAATTATTAATAGTGAGTAGGTTAAACATAATTGATGATAAAATATTTTGAATTTTTATGAGAACTTTTAGCTTTGAGATTTTGTTTTCTTACCATATCTCGCCAGGACTAATGGGCTCTATTAGACACATCTAGTTAGACTTTCTAGTATTTTCGGTAGCGTGATATGTACTTACTTGAAAACTTAATATTAACATATATATAAACCCAAGTTGCTTCAGTGACTTTATTAATCATAGTTAGTTTGTGAGTTTTTTTATATGACTATTTTTAGTTGAAAACTTAATATTAACATATAAAAACTCTAGTATTTTTGTATTTTATTAAAAAATTTATTTTTAACTAAAAAGAGTTTAGATCTTAGTAGTACCGTTTGAGATATTACTTAACTTGAAGCTCAGATTGTACTCTAGCATTACACTTGTTGAATTTTTTATAGCAATAGCAATTACATTATCAATAATTCAATAGTTAAATGATATAATGTTTTGCTTAAAATATATAAATTATTTAAAATAACAAACTTTGAAATTAATTATCATGTAGTATTATCATAATTTAAAGTGAATTGTTGATATCATATTACTACAACATGGTTTGTGAATTAAACATTTTTTGTTCTTTATAAAAAATTAAAAATGTTTATCCTATCTTATATATATTTACTCGGTATACATGGTGAAACTTAGCATATTGTTATTTAACTTTATGACAGTAGAGCTTTAAAATATATAAATTTATACATATATGGATATCGATTTATTTTTTATAATAGAATATATATTAGTGTTTACACGTAGATTTGAGTGATACTTTTGTTTATCTTTTATAATTGCTTTTAGATACAAATGTAAAGATAATACTTTATACTTTCTTTCATAACAACATGCATTGATAGGTTGGATGTAAATTTAGGACGTTATTTTGCATTAACTTTCATAATTACAAATATGGGTAATGTAAAATTAATATTGCGTATTTTGATGTTAGAGATTTGTTTTAAATTATTATTTTTAATAGCAAAAGTTGGGTGATTTGGATATAACGTGAGGGGTTTATTTTGATTTATTTTTTCATAGTACCAATGTGGGTAGTCTAGATATAAATTTAGAGGTTATTTTGATTTACTTTTCAAAATGATAGATGTACATGGGGAATTTGTATATAAGTTTAGGGGTTTATTTTGAATTATTCTTCATAATGACAGTGATGGATAATTTAAATATAAAATTAGGGGTTATTTTATGTATTCTTCATAATGGCGGGTGGGTAATTTTTTAATTTTTATAAATTAAATTACAATAGATCTGATAGCTATTATTAACTATGATGATTAGTGCCTACCAAATTAAAGGCAAGATGTTTTTTATTATTATGAGATTTTTTAGGATTTATCTTTTTTTCTACCGTGTTTGGTAAGAATCAACGTGGTGCCTCTGTTGGAGTCTCTAATTAGTAATAGTAAGATGTTTTCTAGGATTTATCTTTTTTCTACCGTGTTTGGTGAGAATCAACGTGGTGCCTCTGTTGGAGTCTCTAATTAGTAATAGTAAGATGTTTTCATCCCCTCTCTAGGGACACATGATTTGGGTTTTTAGTCACAAGCCACACACACAAAAAGAACTGGATGGATATTCTACGATGCTTCCAAGGAGGAACATGACGCACAAGGGCACCATCATCTCTGCACTAGCAACATGCCCAAGGCTTTCATCTAGAATTAATACACCATGATGGTTATGCACCACACCCTTGTTGGTTGACTTGAGGCCATAACAGAAGCGTGAACAGTTGTTGCCTATGGAGGATCTGGACGCGGCCACCACACCTTCCTGCTTGAGCCCTAAGTAGCTCGAATGAACAGCATGGGGCAATGGCTGGGCGCCTATATCGCAATCCCGATAGGAGCTGCTTAGTGTCACGGAGCTGTTTGTTATCCTTGCAGAATATCAAAGTCGAAGGTACTGTAGAAATTCTTGCCATCCTCAGCAAGCCTAGGATCGGTGGCAAAGCTGATGATGTAGCTGGTGTTGGGAAACTGGCAAGCGTGGCTAGACAGTCGTGATGGCGTGTGCAAATGTTGCTGCTTTCTCCCACGCTGTGGGGCCACGGTCACAAGTACAGCCAATGTTGTCACAATAGCTTGGGTCGGCCAAGAGCCAGCAAACCACCGAGTAACAGTACTCACCCATAGATCTGCACCCCATGCTCATGGATCGGATTTTAATGCACAGTCCATCGACCCCGGTACCAGCTACGATCCTGATGCATCCTACACCCAGTCCTATGTGAGCTGCAAAAACTTATCAGCTATTTCGATACTGCAATTTCTACAGTGGGAAATTCTTCATTTTGTGGTGCCACTCTTGGCTCTGGTGTAGTAATATATATATGTGCGCTACAGACCAGCCCACTAGTGTGGTTAAACACCGTGAAAGGAAATAAATGTTTCTTCTATTTTCTGTGAATTCAATGGACATCATAATAAACTTGATATTACGTACTGACAAGACCTTCCCCCAATAAATTTATTAGATATAGTAGTAGTAGTAGTATGACTACCATGACATGGAGCAGTGACTATATATATAACGTGTTGTGGTATATGTGAATGACAATAGAAGACTTAATGGTAAACTATTATATATTGACTTGAACATGTTAGTGTACGTACTAGGGTTAGTGACTTAGTGCACATGAGAGGATCCATTCTTTTTAATCGTTACTTTAATCATATTGATACATTAAACCTTCAAGAAACGCTGATGCACTGAATCATTACATCACCCATTCATCGCAAACTACAATGTATAGCAGGATGACACCCTGAAGAGCATCATACATTAGTATCATTCTAGTGCTAGCTAGTTCATGAGTTTATGACTGACTGTATGCTTAGGTTGTAAATCTATGTAGTCAAAAGATACAGGCATGAAATTTTACATGTTAAGGGTTTATAAGATGAAAAAAATATATTTAACAAAAAATTCAAAACCAAAAAATAAGCATTGGCCACTTTGTATATAACTTTAGGAAATTTCCACAATTAGACTGCATTTCCTTTAGCTATATATTTGATAAATTTTGAGTAACAACAATAACCATCAGCCAATCATAAATGAAGAAAAAGAAACACTGAGGAAATGTAATAAATAAATCTAGTAGTAGTTTGTAGTTGTTTTTGCTTATCCAAGTTACACAAGGTGGACATTATAAAAATTGAGCTCTTCTTACACTCAGCTTCACCACCTTACATTTCGTGCATGCTATCATAATGTGCTAGTTTTTGCTGTACTCGATGTCAACCAGTGTTGGAGAGTCGAGCATATCTGTTTTAGTGGAGGAAATGAGGGGAGATTAAACCTCACCGTTGTGTGGAACCTATAACGTGTGAAAACTGAAATCTAACATATAGGAATTGCATGGTTCTGTCACATTGCAGGAAAATAAATGAGCAGAACAGTCTTTTATGTATACGTATACATCATACTTATAGTCACAGCAAAGCAGATATAGTAAAACCTACTCTTTGTAAGCTCCCACTACTTGTAACATACAGTTTTAAAGACAAAACCAGATATACCATATGTGTGGCCAGAAAGTCGACACATACAACCATAAAGTAAATAGTATCAAAAAATAATGTTATAAAACAACATATAGCTATACTAAAATTTATATCAGAGTATCACGGAACAGTATCTAATCTTTTCTTCAGACTCTATTCTTCATAGGGATGGTTAACTGGGGTACATACATATAGGCACTTCTCGAAAAAACTCACTAACTCCACCATCTGGTGCCCGTCCAGGATTTTCTAAAGTAATAAAAATAAAGGCAAGCGCGTAAGTGTATGTCGTACTCAGCAAATATATCATAGGGTTTATGAGGCTCAAAGACTAACACTGGTTGGACTACATCCGCTTTTAATCAGTGGCGGACCCAGAGATTGAATAGAGCCTGGGCGAAATTAAAAAGGATGATGTTGCTGATAGGGTTTTGAGCCAACATGAGATAGGTAGTTTTGTGATACACAAGAAATAAAATAGAAATCAATGTAATAAATATATTTTTAATATAAAATTAACTATGTATTGATATTATAATTTTTTTGTGCGGGTCCAAATAAATTTTTGATAAATATGAAAATAATCTTATGATTTCCAAGCCTTGTGTAGAGTGACTGTTACACAAGTGCCGGAGCACAGCATTGCCAATCGTCCTGCTGACAGTATCAAAGTTTTAGAAGTTAGAACTACAGCTCTCCAAAGACAAGCACGAAATGTGTGAACTCAGCGGCAACCATATTGGCCGTGTCTTTGATCCATGGAGTAGTAGTATGTAGCCTTGCATAGTGTGGTAGTTTAAGCACCAGGTTTTCACTTCATTAATGAGCCTCCATTTAGTAGGCCTACTTGCTTTTTGCTGGTACTCCATTTTGGAGCCACGTACTCATACTCTCGGCGACCATGCCAACCAAGCGGTGGAATGCATCGGACAATCGGTTGCTCACAGTCACACTGCTCAAGGCAGGTCACAAAAGCTGCTAACATGATTCAAGGCAGGGTATTCCTATGTCTGTGCCGTGTGCGACCTCTGACCTCTCTCAGGTGCAGTTGCAGGGGAGCCCGGGCAGGCGCCCAGGGTCGCCGGGCCCTGGGTCCGCCCATGCCTTTAATAAGTCATATTATAGCAATTGAGTAGCAACAAATTTAGCAAAACTACCAAATAACCACATTGTAGTTTGAATACGCCAACTGAATTGAATCCCCTTTAGTGCATCGCTAGCTGTATATAAAATAAAGAGGGAATTTGAATACGCCAACTGACGTGTAATCAGGATCACCGGTTTTGTGAGTGATCAAGCTTTAGAATAACTACAATATGACATCATTGGTGCTCACGGACGACGAGTCGACGAGGAAGCTTTGGCGCCAAAAGATCCAAGATGAATACACCTAATAAGCCTCTAGAGGAATTGTCCACAGCAGATTGAACTAAATCTTCCTTGCTGGCGCTCGATCGGGTTCAGAAAAATAAAAGAAAACGGCCTGACTCACCAGGAGAGCTGCGACGTGGATTCCCTCCCTCTGTTCCACTGCCTAGGCTCCTCAGAATCCATTCCCAAGGGTGCGATTCCAATGAATTCCCCAGCCAATGGACCCGCATTGATGCAGCTGCTGCTGCCACCTACAATCCTGATGCATCCTACACCAAGTCCAATACTCCTACGTGAGCTGCGAAAATGGCCAGCTATTTGATAGTGTAATTTCTCTGCTGGGGTATTATTTCTTCATTTTGTGGCGCGCTCTTGCATCTGGTGTAGTATATATCGGTGCGCTACACACCAGTCCACTGGTGTCTTTACTTTAATCACGGTAGTTGATAGTTATAAAAGCTTTCTGCCATTTTCTGTGAATTCAATGGACAACTACAGGAGGTAACAAAGAAGGGAAGCCTGATGACTGATTTCATCAAACAACTAGAATAAACTTGTTATTCGTGACAAAACATTTTCTACATTCAATTTATTAGAAATAAGTTACTACTCTGGCGACAAAATATTTCACATTTTAATTTACATGGTCTTCAATGCTCAGATTTGATCATTAATTTTTTTCTTGAATATGTTATTAAATTCACCCAAATTTGAGATACATATGTTGCAAGTATTTTTTAATGAAAATCTAAACATACATGTTTTCACGTTTTGTAGTAGTTATTTTATGTTTGCAGTTTTTAAGGTCTGACTAAAAAATTATTGAATGAAGTTTTGTGTCAAGAGGGAGTAATAATAGATGAAAATTGTATTATATCAGCTATTTTTTTAGTAGTTTGTGAAGTTGATCTGTATCTTTTACTTCCATGTTATCCACCTACACTGCCAGCTGGTATCTCCTTGTAGGACAATATTCTTAATTTGCTAACTCAGCTAAGAGAAATAAGCCACTGCCAGTAAAGCTGTTTTCAGCAAGAAACTAGGAAAATTCCTGTTGCAAAAGCCATCAGCACAAAAGCAAAATTCCACAGGCAAACGATACTTGTGGGATGGTTTTTCTGTCGGCTCCCTGCTAACAAAGAAAAATACTCATTCCTGACGATGTGTGTCCCTGCTCGCCTGTTCTGTGCGCCACTGGCGGACCCAGGGTCCGGCGACCCTAGGCACCCACCCGGGCTCCAGCGCCGGCGTAAACTGGTGTACTTGTGGTGCCATGCTGTGCTTTGCCGTAATAAGCTAAAGAAATACATAGTCTCATGAGTAGCTGTATTTGATTCGCCCGGGCTTCCTTCCGAGGCTAGGTTTTTGATAAATACCTGATGGTTTCTGGCCAACACGAGAAGGACCTGCCCAGCACCAGAGAGCTCCCAAAGTCCCAAATTACCCTGATAAGCGCAGCTCGTTTCCTTAGCATTCTCCCAATGGTTTCTAAAGTTGCAATTGGGACCACGGTTCAGTGATCATGCTCTAGCATAGTATGGCATCAATGTGCTCACTGGCCAAGTCCATTCCACGACGGAAATTAAAGAAAAACAAGCATCATGGAAGACTAATAAGAGTGCCAACAGCGTCTACAATGTTGCCCATGATAATACCATTATTGGCACTTCTACTTCCTTTTCCTCTGTTCTAGCATCGCACATCTCCAGAACCTTTGTTAGCTTTTGTCTGTTCCAGAAACACACAAGATTGGTGGTAGTTCCCGATGCTCTTCAAACCCACTTCATCCCTAATGTTGTTATTCTTTTTTTTTTCTAGAGCAAACAAAACATTTGTACGCCTTTGTATTAGATAGAAAATGAGTTTTTACATCACGCCTTTTCAGTGCCTTGATGGATTACTTAAGATGTGAAAGACGCTCATATCACCAACTCAAATAAAGAAGCTAGGCTATTACATGTGACATTTGACAACTGAAGTTTGACGCCCCGCCTCGACAGTGCTATTCTGATAGCCTCTGCAGCCAACTCAAAGGCGCCAGGTGCCAACTATAATCCTGATGCATCCCACACCCAGTCCTATGTTAGCTGTGAAAAAGACCAGCTGTTTTCATACAGTAATAAGTTCTACGGTGGCTGGAATTCTTCATTTTGTGGCGCTCGATCTTAGATCCGAACCACTGGTGCAGTATATATATTTCTGCTACACACCAACCCATTGGTGTCCTCAACCACCAATACATGATAGCAGTATAAAGGGCTCCTGCAATTTTCTATGAATTCAGTGGACAGTAGTACGTGGTGACCAAGAGCAGGGAAGTGTGATGACTGATTATCATCAAACAAGTAGCGTAAACTTGTCCAAACAAAACCTTTCTAGAAAAAAATTATTAGAAATATGTTACTATACCCCGATAAAAATACATCACATTTGAATTTGCAGACATAGTCTTCATGATCATATTGGACCACTATTTTTTCAAGAATATTCCATTAAATTCATCTAGATTTGAGATTTTTTGGACGTCATCAGGATAGATGATAGTTCCAACATCAATAATTTTCCACTGGTGCTCGCAAAGCTGAGAATGAAGGGCACATCAGACGCTCGTTACATGGCTGGGTCATGAATCCAGAGGAACAATCTGAGAAGGCCAGAAAAGAACCTTCTGGTTGTACTTTGGTGACCTCCACTCCAAAAGCAATTGTTAAGCTTTGTGTCAAGTCTAACAAATGACATTCATGATTACATTGTCTTTGAAGCACACCCTAGGATCGATCCAGTCCATGCCTGCCAAACACCTGTTGACAGGAGGAAAACTCGAAGCAGGGCTCGAAGGACTAGCAAAAGGAGAAGAGTGCAAGGATCCAAGGGCTGCTGGGGTGCAAGGATCCAAGGGCCAGGCAAGCGTCCGGCAGAGTGTGTAGTTTCCGCGAACGACAACGTCAGGAACGAGGTGAGTATTATTGGGGACGTCGTCTTCCATGTTGCGCACATGGCACCGCTGGACGCTTGGATTAGGATTCATAGCCAAGTCTGTTGTTGTTCGCGGATACTATACACTCCACACTCTGCCTCCATGTTGCGAACGTCATCTTGGACCGGCCTTCAAGTTAACAGCCGTGCGGTTCTGCCTCCCCATTCAATAGCCGATGACCTGTAGATTAGGATTCTGTGCATCCATTTTTATTTTTTGTCTGATTAGCCCGTGAAGTATTATTGGGGCTCCAGTTGAAGTTGTATCCATATTATTCTAAATGTTAGAATGATGAATGTTTTTTAATTTACCATTGTTTGCTTGACCCCCATCGCAGATAATGAAGGAGGATGACAGAAACTGGCCTGGGCCGCAGGAGCTCGAATTCGTTTTGGGCATGATATATAGCACATCTCATTCGCCACCTACAAGATTGGATCTCTTGTTGATGTTCAGATAAGCAAAGACCCAGAAGGCCTATGCATCTTCTACTACTTGATCCGGGTTTTTATACTTAACCCTCCTAGAAATTATATTGTTTTTTTTATTCCTTGCCGTGCATTGTAGTTTTAGATATACCAACGTTATGCAAATCATAATATACATAGTTAAGATGACAGTGATAGATACTTGTTTATTTGATTTATTAAATTGAACAGAGCAAGCAGGTCACAGGTCACCAGTACTAATACGACAGGTTATACAGGTTTGATATTGTGATATCACCCGGAAATATCGTTTTGCTGTCAAAATTCTGAGATTTGTCATTTATTATTTTTGGAGGGAGGGAGGGAGCTGAGCAGCCTGGGCGAAGCGCGAACCTCTGCACCTTATTGAACTAATAAGGTTTTTATAACTGATGGTGAATCTTTACTTCCCTCTCCTCCTCCCATTCTTGCTAGAGTGACATAGAGCAGTTCGGGAAAAAAATCATTGGAGGTGTACTGTGCATATAGGAGCAACAACGATTCAGGCATAAGAAGCTACGTGCATAGCCATAGCATCCATACTTGACCGGTGGATACTGAAGAAACAGTGTGTCCCTCATAGAGATGAAATTAAATTTTCTGAATCTGAAGAAATGAGAGATCCACAGCCATTCCAAGACATGCTATGCAGGCATCAGAAGGAATTATTATTCTGAAGGCTGGAGAGTTTACAACGAGAAGGCAGGCAACAATTTGGTAGCAGATATTACAATGCACGGCTCAATAGAGAAACGAAGCGCAGAGAACAAGAACTCTGATAGCAGCAGCATTCTGCAGAATGAAGTGTGTTCTTTGTGGTACAACAGCTGCAAAGATGTCCCATCCTTCAGTGCCAAGGCCCAAATATTCACTCATCTCACAGCAGGATCATGGTATGCTTTCTTTCTATTTTGTTTTCCATGAACATTCTAGAATAATAACACTATAATTGTCACACGTCAGATGAGGACAGTGACAATTGGCGAGCCCAATAGGCCTACAGAGGCCCAGAAGGGGAAGATGGGTGACAGGCGGGACCCACATGGCTTGCCCTAGGGCAGAGAGGGCGGCGGCCGCCGCCGCCGCAAAAGGGCGCGGGCAGGGCACCACCGCCCCTATGCCGCATGGTGGGGGGCTGCGGGCTCCACCACGGCAGCCTCCTCACCGGATCCGCCCGAGTTACCTTTTATTATTAATTATTTAAAGAATTTGGATTAGAAAAACTAGAAAGTCCGTGATTGATAATGACTTTCCCGCTAGAGTCCAATCGGGACTATAAATAATAAGGGATTGTAATCAACTGAACCAAGAAGTAATTAGGCAAGTCCATTTATTCCAATCTCTCCCGCACTCGCGCCCCCCCCCTTCCTCCTCCTCCCCCCACGCACCACCGCCAATGCCCGCCCTAGCGCCGCCGCCAGGGGCCGCTCCTCCTCCCAATCCACTAGCCCCAATCCACCTTCCCGCTGCATGTGTTACAATAACAGTGACCTTTTTTATTTTATGTGTTTAGCGAAAGTTGATGTGTATATTAATCTCATAACTAAGATATGTGTGGTACCAATAATTATGACATTGCTTATATCCATTACACTTCTATATGATATCATATATAAATTAAATTATTAAATTTATTAATATTTATAATTTTTACGAAATGATTTTTATTTATACATGCGTGTCGCACGTGCATGTTCACTAGTATTATTAAATCCATCGAAATTTGAGATACTAGTCCGAGGCACGGGCAAGAAAATTTTAAGAGATACATACTACAGGAATGGGCTGTAGTCCCGGGCCGTAAGGGCCTTTAGTCCCGGCTGTGGAGCCGGGACTAAGGTTTCGGGACTAAATGTCCCACCTTTAGTCCCGGTTCCGCGGCCCGGGACTAAAGGTCCATTTTTAGTCCCGGTTGGTAACACCAACCGGGACTAAAAGGGTGCGCCAGTGCGCCACCTGGCCGCCCCTTTTTAGTCCCGGTTGGTGTTACCAACCGGGACTAAAGAGTTTTTCTTTTTCCCTTTTCTTTTCTTTTGGTTTTTCATTTCTGGTTTACAATTATATTATTATTATTTTTCGAATACGTATTGTTCGCTGCTTGTTTATGTACGCGCACCTATAATTTATATAATTTAGAGCATTACATATAAATATACTATATAACACTATTTATATATTATACATGTCTATAGGTCCATAATATAATATTTACACATATCCATCATGGATAAAGTATTTACAATTTAATTGTTCTCTGCCACTCAAGCATCGTACAAATGATCATCTTGGTTTGGTTTCATTGGCTCATCAGGCATGAGGTAGTACTCGCCGGCGGGATTCAGGACTTGGTCGTTAAGAAATCCTGCGATTGTCTCCCCGAATTCCTTTTAGGCGGACCTCAGTCAACACCTTCTCCTTCAACCACGTCTCCTTTATTAGATATTAAAGAAAATAGTTAGAGGTATGAATAAGATTTATTAAATAGCAATAAATAAATGAAATGAACTTATTATATATACATGTTACATAGTTTTAGGTGCTCAAGATTTGTTCTTTTTTTTCATAGACCGTCGAGAAACTCGCGAACATAGTAGCCACACAAATTTTTTGCCCGGTGTGCTGCCGTAGAATCCATCTGAAGTAGGATAGGCTTTGAAAGTGGCGCTTTCAAATCTAGACGGTGTTTACGCACGAAGCCAGCCCAAACCCTAGCAATAAAACGATCATTATTATTTATCTATTACCGAGTTAAAGAGCTGAAATTAATATGTAGAGATTGTTGACACCTTTTAATGTTATCTCTAATAACAACGCCAAAAATGCTTGTGCAGTGCACCGCCACTAGAATACCAAGTTGTCATCCCCAGCATAACACCAAGGGGTGTGGTATTAAATCATGCCACCATTTAGAATATAGAAATAGTATCCGCAAGCGCACAGATCAAATACCATTGTAACATTTTACCCGGAGTATTACGGGTTGTCATTTATATTTTCCCAAAGGAAGGTCTATATGGCTCTCGTGTAAAGGTAGCGTGATAACCTAGGTTGTAATGGATAGGCATAACCATGTCCTCGCTACTCAATGCAGGGGTAAGTCACAAGATAAATGATAAGATAAGTATATAATCATCAGCATAAACAGATAGAGACTCCTAGCTATATCATTAGGGTTACTAGTAGAACATTAAGAGATATTCCTGGGTTATTCCTAACTACATGTCAATGTATATTATGGTTAGTGCAATACACCTAGTAATCATGGCTAAGGTTAGCATTATATTTATTCATAGTGGACATACTAGGGAAGTTTGAGAACATAGCACGCCCTTCCTTCGTACAAAAGCCCTACTGTGCCTATAGACAGGGTTTGGATTACATAGGACTCAACAGGAATGTCACACCCGCGATCTACCAAACCGGGCCTATAGGGTGCATTCGCAGATAAACAACGTATAAGCACCACGCTTACACAATGTTTATCACTCACCCATCAATTAGATGAGTGCTATACGAACTTATAGATAAGTATAATGTTAATCTAGCTATACTAAGCATATAACCATAATAGACAAAGAACAAGATAACTATGAATATAAGTAAATAAGTATTCATCAATTCAATTGTAGCAATCATATAACTGTACAATGAAAGAGAACAAAGGTGAGAGGAGGTAAGAACTATACCAAATCCAAGCTCTTGATGGCTCCGGAATCCAAGCTTACGCTTGCCTCCCTCTAGTTCTAATCTAGCTATCTAGGCCCTAGCTAAGGAGCTCTGATTAGGGTTTCTGGCTGATGATCGGACTTCGAATGAGGAATGAATGAATGTGCCCCCTCCCAGGGGGGTGCCTCTCCTTTTATAGCCCTGGGCGATGATCGTGAGCCATCGGATCAAACCGACATTGGCGGGTGGCTAGAATCGATCCTCAAAGGCGGTGGAGCGAACCAGGCGAACCGGGGCTGAACCGGGGCCAGCCCCTGCATCGGCCGGTCGAGGGCCGACCGGCCGGTCTAGCCTGGTGGCCTCCGGGCCCCCGGCTCGGCGTGGTGCCTTCCTGTCTCTTCTGAACCTTCCTGTGTTGCCGTGGGGTTCGTTTTCCGTTTTCTTATTCCGATAAGCTCTTGTGATTGCGCCTTTTCCAGTTTACGTCTGCAGAAACAGTGAAACACCAAAACTCGTGGAATTCGGTCAGTGTAAACCCTATGTCTTCTTTGGTGATCACAATTGCATTCTTTTCATGGCTAGTTGACGGTTGATTTCATACAATAATGGCCGTCAACAACTCCCCCAAGCTTAACCTTTGCTAGTCCCTTAGCAAAGAAAACTTAGAAAAGTTATTGAATATATGTATATGTTTAAGCATTGTAGCCATCTTAGAGCAACTCCCTAGAAGTATACCTGCAATCGGACAAAATTCTCCTCCAAGTTATGTAATAACTGAGTGACTTTCAAACTTACCCATATTACCTTTTGATTTGTGGGGGCTTATTAGCTCTTCCTTGGGTCTTGTGCACTTGACGCACAGAAAAGATCCTTCTAAGCACTATGTCTCAAGCTCTTCGATCAACTATCATTCTAGAGTTTTTTTAGAGATTTTTAAATAAAACTCAGAGCTTCCCATGTATGACACTCTCAAGTCTCTCAATATATGTGGTATTTATGGATCCTCACCAAGGCAGAGATGATGGTTGCCTTTCTTTTCATCCTATAACTAAAGCTTATGTGGAGCTCATAGGTAAGGAGAAACTGAAAGAGCAAACTTGCAATGCATATGTTGTTAAGCCAAACAATGGATCCAAGGAGAAACGAGTCATGCAGTCGAATCAAGATGTATGGGTGGATGGATATGGTGGATATATGGTGGAATCTAATTCTACTCAGCTCTTTAAATGCTTCTCTCTCCTTTTGAACACTGGGAACTGACTAAAGGTTATGAGCTATCTTTTCTCTTTCTCAGGGAGTTGGGCATCTACGTACCCATTATTGCACTGGGACACTTGTCCATCTTTCTTTTCTTCTTCCCTTTTCTCTCTCTTTTTCTCTTTTTTTTCAAATATATTTTTGTATAGCTCATAGCACTCCTTTTTGGCATTGATGGATTTTGGAGAGAATCAACAGGAACATGGAGCATTTATTGGGTGGCTAACCTAATAGAATATTTTTTTTTTGGTGTTCTCTCTCCAAAGTAGTAGGAGAAAAACATTTTGGAATGGATGTAGGTGGAATGGTATGTTGTTGTGCCTACTCCAATGTAGAGTAGTGCATATGAAGGTGGATCTTGATTCAAGAGCATGACAAATCTCTCACCTGGGTCACAAAGGTTGACAAACTCAATGCAAGACAAGCAGCATATATGTGGAAGTTTAACTAGCCTATCTCATCATGTTTGGCTCTAGTGGGAATGTAAGCTTTGTCATATAGGAACTCATCATGTTTTTGTATTTTTCAAAAGATAAATCTCTAGAACTCTAGTGTCACTTAGAACAAGATGGATAGCAGCTCAGACTTCTCAATCTTATCAATCAGGTACCTAGACTTAGTTCAAGCGTATGCAACCCACAAGTTTCAGGCTCAGAGCAAATTCTCGTGTCAAAACAGTTAGAGCTAAACTTGAAAAAACATTTGTCTAAACTCTAGGTATTTCAGAGGTGTTGTAATAGAGCAGCTTATCATCATTCAATTCATTCAAGAGCTTCCTTTTTATTGACTCTAGACAGACAAATATTTTTATTTGGTTTTTTATTTTTCAAAGACTCAAACTTTAAGACTAAGAACTCTAAAAAAGCATGGACCTTCATGTGCCCACATATTTTTGGTATTTTTAGGTTTTCTTAGATACTATGGTGAACCTTCATGTGCTCACATATTTTTTGGTATTATTATTTTTTTATGACTGACTCGATAATCACGTAGGTACACTTACTTGGGTACCTAGGGGATGCCTTCCCCCCAAGCTAGTTATTTTTGTGGTTGAGCATTAAAGCCGAAAGCAGTCCTCTCGATGGAGCTCATGCTTACAAGAGTCGGTGTAGTAGGGAACCTTCATCTCATCTAACAAGAAGTTGCTTCCTTCACACAGGTGGTTAGTCGTGGTACGAAAGGTGTACTTCGAGTGATGATGATGATGATTCCTCGGTGGACTAGCTCTTAGAGTCATCCTGCAGCAAACATCTCATAAAACACCAAAACTCGTGGAACGGATTAGCATAAACAATTAGTGGTTAGCCATTCGTGGGTCGGTTGTTGTGAGAGGTTTTCAAAGGTTGTTACAGTGCATGTAGTGCAGCAAGATGCTCAATGATTATTTTTGGATTTTTCTTCTTCTTTTTTTTCAAACAGAAAGAAAATATGCATGCTAATTTTTATTTTATTTTTAGGCCTCCACAGTGATCACTCCTTTAGCTTGCGCTGTAGGTATGTCAGATGGGGCTTTGAGGTTTTCCAAATGTTTTTGTGATTTTCTATAAAGATGATAGAGACTAACTATGAATTAAAAGTGCAAGAAAGTGAATAGATAACTACCATTGTTACCTTATGGCAAGGGTTCGGAGTTTAGAGTCCTCCGGACAAGACTTCTCGTCGTCGTCACTCCTGGGGTGCTTCATCGGATCCCAGGTATGGGGACCCTAACGTTGGACATCCTGGTGATAATGACTCAGTTGAGGAGGTTACTTTTCTTTCCATACCTTCATAGGTTGTTGCTTTGTAGATTCTTCTTTGATTTCCTCCTCCTCAACATTGCTCTTCTGAAAGTGATTCCTCCGGCGCTGACGTCTCCTCTTGGATAGGGTGAAAGCTGCTAATCCAGAAGAGTTATAATGTTTAAAATAACAGCGTACCTTCTCTCCTGGGAATTGGAAGTGGACTTGGCCTGATCCATTGTAGATGATAGCGTTGGTGGTGCTGAGGAACAGCCTTTCAAGTATGATGGGCGTCTCGTCTTCTTCTCCCTTGTCCAGTATCATGAAGTCGGTCGGGACGTAGTGAGTGTGGATTTTGACCATGATGTCTCTTGCTACTCCCTCCGGGAATCTCGTTGTGTTGTCCGCCAGCTGCAGCTGCATATAGGTAGGGTACAGAGGTGTATCGAATAGTAAGTCATATACCTTTTTGGACATGATGTTGACAGCTGATCCGATGTCGCAGAAAGCATTGTAAAATAAGCATTGTCCAATGGTGCAATCAATGGCCGGCATGCCTGGATCCTCTCTCTTGGCTAGGAATGGTGAAGCTAAGAGGTGGTCATGCTTGTACTCAACAGCCTTGACTACTTGGACTTGCTTTCTCACATGCCTCCTATTCTTATTCTTTCTCTTTCCATTTGGATTCTTTCTCTTGGCTTCTTTAGTTGTTGGCTTGACTGGGAAGTAAGCTCCTTTTAGGTCTATAGGAGCTTCAAGGGTCTTGTTCTTGAAACTGAACTTCTCTTTATTGCCCTTGATGGTGAAACAAATCTTTGCATTGTCCGTGTAGATGACAGCCATTGCAGTACTCAGGAATGGTCGGCCAAGAATGATTGGACTCTTAGGATCTCTGCTGGTATCCAGGACTACAAAGTCTACAGGGACATATGATCTCCCGATTCGTATGCACACGTCTTCTAAGATTCCTTCAGGGTGCTTAACCGTCTGGTCTGCAAGCTGCAAACACATATTCGTGTACAACAAGGATGCCCATGGAAAGACTTGATCAAAGATTACCTTAGGCATGATGTTGACACTGGCACCTAAATCACAAACAACTTCAAGGAAGTCATGCTGCCCAATAGAGATGGGGATCACAGGTCTCCCTGGATCTCCTCTCTTGGGTGGCATGGACTCATCCTTCCATCCTGATGATGCTTCAATATAGTAACCTGCGTACGCATCAACCAGATTCGCGGTCTCGGGCTCTAGAGGTTGCCCTGGAATCTTACCTTCATTGGTCGGTGGAACAGCAGCCGCCAGCTGAGTTAATTGTTGTTCTATCATTTTATTAAAGCTAAGCTGGTTCTTAACAGCAGAGGTAAAGCTGTCCATTTTAATATTTATGTTCTCTAGCATTTTATCATTGGATGCTACCTTCCTAGATAAAGTCTCCACAATTTTATTTTGATTGGAGATCACTTCTCTCAAAGGTAATTGAGCATAGTGTTGACACTTCTTAACGTCGCTACCAAAAATAGAGATAAATCCCTATCCCCGGCAACGGCGCCAAAAAGCGTGTTGATATCTGTTAACGCCCACTGAATGATCTGCAAGCGCACGGATACCATTGGCTTTATCCCAGAGTATTCCAGGTTTTGTTCCACTGAGAAAGGTGTGAGATCAACTACGGTCTAACTTAACTAGGGGTAGCAATAAGGTGAAAGTAGAGAATAGATTTAGATAGAACTAAGGTAGAACTGGGGCGATAATTAATGGGGTTGAGCGTAGCAATCGAGGTTGATGATAATAGGAGAGTAGAGAGGATAACTATGGTTCACTTCTTCTAACTTGGGCAAGTCTATGTCTTATATTGCTAATCGGGGACATTACATAAGGAGAGACACCAACATAGGATGTTGATCTCCTTAGCAACCGTGTCCTACTTGGCCTACAAACGGGATAGTGGGATAAATAAGATTCAACGGAGCTATAAGTCACCTCCGCGAGCTACCACCAAATTCGAATGCAGGGGTGCATCCACGATTATCCTAAGCCTAAGCACCTTGCTTACACCTACGATAATACTCTACTCCCCCCTAGGAAGAGAATAAAGCACTCAAAGAGAGTCGTGATCCGGATAAACAATAAAGGCAAGAACTTACTCGCATTAGAAGTTGATCACCGAGAGACATCCCGTGGAGCAAGCTCAAGTAGAGCTTGATCCCGCCAAGGTACAAGCCGTAGAGAGGGCACCGACAGGCCGGCACCTCCTCCTAACTCTTTCCTCACTCTCCATCTCACTATTATCTAAAGACTAGATCCTAGAGAGGACTAATCTTCTCTTGATGGCTAGCCCCAGAGAGGTTATCCATTCGAGGGACACCTCTCAATTAGGGTTTGAGAGAATTACAAATGAATGTCTCTTGCCCTTGGGGGGTCCTGCCCTCCTTTTATAGCCCGGTGGGATGAACGTGAGCCCTTGGATCAAACCGACTTTGGCGAACGGCTAAGATTGAAACCCTAAGGCGGTGGAGCCCATGGGCCGAAGCTGGGCCCAATTGGGCACTGTAGCAGACTGGCTGGTCTGGGGTGGGACCGGCCGGTCCCACTCCGGACCCGTTCATGGTCCGCTTCGCCGTGGTGTCTTCTTGCGCCTTCTGAAGTCTTCTAGTGCAGCCCCCACGGTGGAATTCGTATCTTTTCATCTGGAACTCTAAAAATGGTAAATGATATGTCCATTTTGATCGTCTTGATGAGCTCTTCGCAATGGTGTATTTCAATTCATCATTTGAGGTGCTTGTAATCTATCATGTTGGTCCTTTTTGATAGCTTTTCTGATGCGTACCTGCAGAGACAAGGATTCACCAAAACTCGTGGAATTCCGTTAGTGTAAACCCTAAGTCTATGTTGGTGATTGCCAATGTGCCTCTTTTAGGAGTTAGTTGATGGGTAAATTTGGTCATTAATAGCCGTCAACAACACCCCCACACTTAACCTTTGCTAGTCCCTTAGCAAAGCTTAAGCTTAGAAAAGTTTATCAAAAGATATGTATAAGTTTAAGCATTGTAACCATCTCGATGTAATTCGTCAGAAGTATACCTGCATTCAGATAAAAATTCTCCTCTAAGCTTAAGCAATAACTGAGCTGACTTTCAAACTTACTCATGTTACCTTTGACTATGGGGCTTATCAGCTCTTACTTGGGTCTTGAGCAATCGAAAGACAGAAAGATCCAGCCAAGCACTATGTCTCAAGCTCTTTATTCAACTATCATTCTAGAGGTTGTAGAGGTTTTTAAATAAAACTCAGAGTTTTTCATGTATGACACTCTCAAATCTCTCAAGATATGTGGTATTTGTGGATTCTCACCAAGGCTGTAATGATGGTTGCCTTTCTTTTCATCCTGGAACTAAAGCTTATGTGGAGCTCATAGGTGAGGAGAAAACTTGAAAGAGCAAACTTGTGATGCATATGTTGTGAAGTCAAACAATGGATCCATGGAGAAACAAGTCATACAATCAAATCAAGATGTGCAAGTGTATGGATATGATGGATATGTGGTGGCACCTAATTCTACTATGCTCCTTGAAGACATATCTCTCTTTTGAAATTTTGAACTTGACCAGAGAGTATGAGCTATCTTATTATTTTTTTCTTTTTTTCATCAGAGAGGCAGGCATCTAAATACCCATTGCTCTTGGACACTTGTCCATTTTTTAACTCCCTTAGTTTATTTTTTTTTCATGATAACTTTTGCATAGCTCATAACACTCCTTTTGGCACAAAAGATTTTTGAGAGATAGCAATAAGAACATGGAGCATTTATTGGGTGGCTATCTAATGGAAATATTTTTGGTGTTCTCTCCTAGTATAGGAGCAAAACATTTTTGGATGGGTGTAGATGGAATGGATGTTGTTGCGCCTACTCTAGTGTAGAGTAGTGCATATGAAGGTGGAGTGTAAGTGGATCTTGATTCAAGAGCATGACAAATCTCTCACAAGGGTCACAAAGGTTGACAAAACTCAATGCAAGACAAGCAAAGATATATGTGGAAGTTTATCTAGCCTATCTCATCATGTTTGGCTCTGGTGGGAATGTAAGCTTTGTCATACAGGAACTCATCATGTAAGATTTTGTATATATATATATTTTTTTTAAAAAAGATAAATCTCCGAACTTTAGTGTCACTCGAAACAAGATAAATAGCAAAATCGGACTTTCTCAATCGGATCAATAAAGTACACGGACTTAGTTCAAGCATATGCAACCCACAAGTTTTAGGCTCGAGCAAATCTTCATGTCAAAACAGTTAAAGCCAAAACTCAGGAAAACTTATATCTAAAAACTAGGCACTTCAGAGGTGTTATGACAGAGGCAAACATTTCATCATTTTCATCTTTAGGGATCATCTTCAGGTCTTGTCTATTTATTGACTCTATCTAAACAAATATTTTTATTTGGTTTTACATTTTTAAGACTCATACTAGATAAAACTCTAAAAACTCTAAAAAGCATGGACCTTCATGTGTCCACATATTTTTGGTATTTTTAAGTTTTCTTATGATACTATGGTGAACCTTCATGTGCTCACATATTTTTGGTATTTTTTATTTTTTTATGATGACTCGATAATCGCGTAGGTACACTTACTTGGGTACCTAGGGGATGCCTTTCCCCAAACTGGTTGTTGTCATGGTTGAGCATTGAAGCTGAGCAGTCCTCACAGTGGAGCTCATGCTTACAAGAGCAAGTGTAGCCGGAAATCTCGATGTCATCCAACAAGAAGTTGCTTCCTCCACACAGTGATTAGGCGTGTGTTGGAAAGGTGTACTTCAAGTGATGTCGATGAAGATTCCTAGGTGGACTAGCTCTTAGAGTCATCCTGCAGCAAACATCTCACAAAGCACCAAAACTTGTGGAACGAATTAGGGTAAGCAGTTAGTGGTTAGCCGTTTCACGGACTGGTTGTTGTGAGAGGTTTTCAAAGGTTGTTATAATGTATACAGTGCAGCAAGATGCTCAATGATTATTTTTGGATTTTCTATTTTTATTATGCAGGAAAGAAGACATGTATGCATGATTATTTTTGCTATTTTTATAGCACCACGGTGAAAACTCCTACGGGCTTTTACACACCATAGAACTATTCACATGGGGCTTCAAGTTTTATAATGCATGAATTATCTAATAAGATGAATGCATATTTATTTATTTTTTTTGTGCAATGCTAATGCAGAAAAATAAACATGCTAACGAGAAAATAATTTATGCAATGCAAAAATGTAAATATGGATAACTACCAATGTTACCTCATGGCAAGGGTTCGGATTTTAAAGTCTTCCGGACAAGACTTCTCCCTTCTTATTGATTCCTCCAAATAATGACATAATTGGAGTTTCTTTGGTTGTGTGCATGGGAGTGCTTCTTCTCCAAGCTAGCTCTTTCGGTGAAGATTAAGATTCTATGCTGATGCCCTTTATGATGTGTCACCTTCTTCTTCCTAACCCATCTTGATTTTGAGATTTGATTTTGCTTTGACAGGTCCAGGATCTCTATTTGTACAAAGTAGGGAATTGACTCCCCCAAACTTCGCTCAAAGTGTGTCCTACTCATGAAGACAAGGTAGAGATCAAGTGCATGGGCTCTACTGGTGGGAAAACACCAGCAGAACCAAAACTTCTATTCCATATCTCTTGTCCTTAGTCAAGTTTGAACAATATGGAGTGCTTTGTTCAATATTATCATGAGAGGTAAGATCAAAAGGTTAAGCAAGGATGTAACATTTAAGTTCATTAGGCCACAAGAGTTGAAATGCTTAACCTAAGGAAGGATTGTCTATCTGTACATGATGTGTCAGTCTTTACATGATCATGACTATCATCTTCCAATAATAAGGTGTGCAACTTTTTAGCTCATTTGGGTAAGACGACTATGAATCAAGATAGTGATGTTATAAACAACTTTCAAGAACTAGACATGTTGAGTTAATCAGGATTGATCATGGATAATTATTACTCAAACATGTTAAGTTCTTTATTCATGTTCACACCAAAACCAGGGAGAAGCATTTTAAGTAGTGACCATTTACCTTTGGATATTACCTTTATCATTGGAGCATGATGACACTATGTGATGAAGAGTAGATGGTCCTTTTGTTTTGCTCGATGCTTTCCTTGTTTGGTCAACCTCACATCTAAGTTCATAGTTCCTCTTGTTCCTAGATTATGCTCTTTTTATCGTGTCATCTTTTTGCTCTTTGCCATTTTGGATTTTTATGCCTACACAGGATTAGTGGACAACACATATCCGAAGGAATATACCAATTTGAACGGGGGATTGTTATCTCTAATTTATATGCATTAGCTCTATGCTATTAGAAAGATGTGTTTAGGATTATCTTAGCATAGTTTTTTTCTCATGTTTTATGCAACCATGGTTCAAGGCTAAGGTAACTTGCGGTTGAAGACAGAGTGAATGGTCTTTGATACTTACAGTCCTTCCATCAATGATGAATGAGTTGTGTCTTCAATTATTGCAAAGTTATTGGAGTTCGTCATGTGCCTTGCTTTATCTCCGATTTGAATTCATCTCTTGACTTAACCAGATTGGATTTGAGAATTTCCTGCAGGGGTTAGTCCAACAAAATATCCAATGTCCACTAAAGCATACTTTCAGTTCAAGAACCAACCTAGACACCATGTCTAATTTGATTCAGGAAGGCATTTCAACCTAAGCACTATGCTTAATTTAAAAGCCTTTAGCAGCAATATCAGCACACCTCTTGGTTCAAGATCAAACTAGACGCCATGTCTAATTTAATTCAAGAAAATGGTTTAAACTAAGCACCATGCCTAATTTAAAAGGTGTGTGAGAATACTTCAAAACTTTATGCATACTATAGTAAATATAGGTAGCACGAAAGTATTATAGAGATTCATTATTCAAGTAGAGATAAAAGCGCATTGTTATTATATGGCAAGTTGAGCATGGCTTAAAGGTAGAGACAACCAAGATTAGCAACATGGCATAAGATTTTTTAGAGAAGCATATCCCCCACACTTGAGTTCTTGTAAGGCAAGATCAAGTTTGGATGGATGTGATCTAATGTTGCTTAATTGGTTGGACATACCTTACACCATCATCCTTCAGTCTTCTTGCTTCAGATCTGAAATGGTTAGTGACAAGAATACCCGAAGGAATATGTTAACAATTATATCTCTATACTCAATTCACAAGGACAGTTCAGAAAGTTCATGTTGTCTATCGAGAGCGCTAGTTCTTGGTCAAAAGCTCATTGTTGGGAAACCTCAGAATCGTGCTTCAAGATGGTGAAGTGGTTTCCCCTCTAACACCAATCCTTATCTACCTACCTCAAGATCCGCACATCGAGATTTGCAATGTTTATGATAAACATATGCATCTACAACACCCTTTTAAAGTTTTTATGGACAGGATGTATGAGGGGTTTGAAGATCTTGAGTGTGGTCATAGTAGAGAGACCAAGAGATTCAGGAGATGTGTCATATGAGCATAGTTTTGATGAGGTCTTTTTGTAGTAGCTTCCATGCTCATTGATATCATCTTCCTTACCCGTCTCCAAGGGTGATTCTACATGAATGTCTATAGACGAAAACATTATTTCCTTTGTTTCATGCCTATGACTTTCATCAATCATGTTACTGTCTAGGATTTCCTTGGAATTGATGGCTCTCAAGTTGGTCTCGTCAAAGGCCTCTTCTAAACTTAGATGAGTCGTAAGTTTATCATTTATCTTTAGGCCTAGGCTGGATTTAATTAAGGCTTCTTCATGGTCTATCCATTCTACACATTCCAGCCATTGTTGTAGCACTTCTTGATCATCCTTGAGCCCTTCAAGATTCCTATACTCTAAGTGTCTTAGTGGATCTCTAGGATCATCATGAGACTCAGGAGAACAAGAGTCAGAGAATTCTTTAGGGTCAAGGATGGGCTTTGAGATGGCTTCAGGCAAGACATCTAATGTGAGCATAGAGGGAGAGAATATCGAATTGGATTCAAAATGGCTTGATTCTCCTTCTGTGGCATCATTAGACATGCCATCCTTGAATTCTTCCCAAAGAAGATGCTTTCTAAGAGATTCCTTCATGAGAGGATTTGAGTTATATTCACTCGAAGGTCTCTTATAGGACTGAAAGTTTAGGCTCTTCCTGACATCAACATCAAAAGGATTATCCTCCAACGGTTGAATTTCTTCTTCCCTTGGTGGATTTTGGAATATGGATGGTTCGGGACCAATAGCTAAATCTTGGGATTGGAATAAGTGCGATTTAGCTATTGAAACCTCCTCTCATCTAGGAAACAATTCCTTCTCTTTCTCGGGGGGTTCATATTGAATGCTGGGGCAAGGTGTCCTTCCACAAAGTTTATCAATCAAAGACCTTGCCTCACTAGCAGTCACATGAAGAAAAGATCCTCTAGAAACTATATCAAGGGACTTCTTAGAATCCTTACTTAGGCCTAAGTAAAAGTGTTGAAGCAACATTGGGTCTGGAATAGAAAGTTCAGGGCCTGTAGTAAGGAGATCATTAATGCGATCCCATGATGTTTCTAGAGATTCCTCCTCTAGCTGTTTAAAGCATAGAACCTCTTCCCGAAGATCAATCACCTTAGAGATGGGAAAGAATTTGGATTGAAATTCAGAACATAACACTTCCCAATCTCCTTGCATACTTCCTACGGTTTTGTTGTACCAATATTTAGCTTTTCCAGTCAAAGAGAATGGAAAAAGCTTCCATCGTAGAGTCTTATCAGACATGCCAGCAATGCGAAAGCATGCACATCTTAGTAAGAACTCCTGTAGGTGCGAGTATGGGTTTTCATCACCTCCTCCCGAGAAGGATTGTTTTTGGACAAAGTCTACCCAACACGGGCGCAGCTCATAACCAGATGCCAAAATGGGCTCTGAAGATTCTAACGGCCTAAAGCTTGCGCTCGTGGGTTTAGCATATTGATTGATAGGAATGTGACTCATGCTAAACCACAAGTTAAAAAGAAAAGAAGATAGAAAGAATGAAGAAAGAAAGAAGAGAGGAGTAAAAGATTAGAAAGAAGGATAAAAAGAAAAAGGATAAAAGAAAAGAAAAGAAAAGTTAAGCTAGGTTCGTAGTCAACTCAGCAAACCGTTTCCCCGGCAACGGCGCCAAAAAGCTTGTTGACACTTCTTAACGTCGCTACCAAAAACTCTGGGCCCATTCGCGGTCCGCTTCACCGTGGTGTCTTCTTGCGCCTTCTGGAGTCTTCTAGTGCAGCCCCCGCGGTGGAATTCGTATCTTTTCATCTGGAACTCCAAAAATGGCAAATGATATGTCCGTTTCGATCGTCTCGATGAGCTCTTCGCAATGGTGCATTTCAATTCATCATTTGAGGTGCTTGTAATCTGTCATGTTGGTCCTTTTTGATAACTTTTCTGATGTGTACCTGCAGAGACAAGGATTCACCAAAACTCATGGAATTCCGTTAGTGTAAACCCTAAGTCTATATTGGTGATCGCCAATGTGCCTCTTTTAGGAGTTAGTTGACGGATAAATTTGGTCATTAATAGCCGTCAACACATAGTTATTGTAATTGGTGCCTTGAAAGTTACCTGGGAAATTACCTTGGTAGTTGGGCCTTTGCTGATTCCATCCTTGATTTTGAGGACGATAATTGTTATTGTTGTTGTTGATGAAGTTCACATCCTCACGGGTCTCATGGCAGCTGTTGCCTGAGTGTCCCATATTGCCACATACTTCACAAGTCATGCTTGAATCATTGATGCGCATGACATCTTGTCTCTAGCTCGTCTTGTCTTCCAGCTTCTTCATGAGCAGGTCTATCTTGGCAGACAGTATGTCTACCTCCTTGAGCTGGTTCATTCCTCCACTCCTCTTGCGGGTGGCTTGGCGCTCATCATTCTAATCTTGATTGGAAGCCATCTTTTCCATAAGAGCAGTAGCTTGTGGTATGGTCAGTGACATAAATGCACCTCCAAAGGCGGCATCAACATTGTTACGGGTGCTTGTTGGTAAGTCCATGATAGAAAGTTTGCATAAGGAGCCAATTCTCTATCCCATGATGAGGACATTCTGATATGTAGTCTTGAAAGCGTTCCCATGCCTCAAGGACTGACTCATCATGTTGTTGCTGGAAACTTGAAATCTTCCCTCTTAGGGCACTTGTCTTACCCATAGGAAAGAACCTTGACAGAAAAGCTGTGGAGCACTTGTCCCAAGTTGTATGATTGTCTTTGTTGGCGTAGAACCATTGCTTTGCCTTTCTCAATAGTGAGAATGGGAATAGACGTAGCAGAACGGTATCCTTTGGTACATCCTTCAGCTTGAAAGTGCTGCAAATCTCCAGGAAGTGTTGGAGATGAGCACTTGCATCTTCATGTGCTTTTCCACAGAACAAGTTGGCTTGCACCATACTGATAAGAGCTGGCTTGAACTCAAATCCATTCTCCCCAACTTCTACGTTAGGTCCAGTGCGGATGTTGTTGGTGTTCGGAGCGAGAGAACTTCGCAAGCAGTGACTTATCGACCATTTTCTCAAAGACTGGTGCTAAGTTGCCTTCTTGTTGCTCTTCTTCTTCTCTTATAGGAGCTTGCTCCTCCAAAGAACGAACCTCGGCAAAGGGGGTGTCTTTGATGGAGATTCAAAGATATCCCTCACTTGCTTGAATTTCCCGCTTTCGAAAGAGTTTCTCTAGATTTTCAACGTAGTTATCCGGCGAGATCAAAACCACTCATTCATTACCCCGCATAAGATTTCACAAAGATAGAAAACACAAGGGTAAGCCTGCATTGAGTAGGGGTCTATGGTTTCCTCTATCTCATTAGTTTGTTAGGTCTATCGCTATCCCTTTAATCGCCAATTGCCTTCCCCGGCAACGGCACCAAAAATGCTTGTTGACACCTCTTAATGTTATCTCTAATAACGACGCCAAAAATGCTTGTGCAAGTGCACCACCACTAGAATGCCAAGTTGTCATCCCCAAAGATAACACCAAGGGGTGTGGTATTAAATCATGCCACCATTTAGAATATAGAAATAGTATCCGCAAGCGCCTGGATCAAAAACCATTGTAGCATTTTACCCGGAGTATTATGGGTTGTCATTTATATTTTCCCAAAGGAAGGTCTACATGGCTCTCGTGTAAAGGTAGCGTGATAACCTAGGTTGTAATGGATAGGCATAACCATGTCCTCGCTACTCAATGCATGGGTAAGTCACAAGATAAATGATAAGATAAGTATATAATCATCAAATAAAAACAGATAGAGACTCCTAGCTATATCATTAGGGTTACTAGTAGAACATCAAGAGATATTCCTGGGTTATTCCTAGCTACATGTCAATGTATATTATGGTTAGTGCAATACACCTAGTAATCATGGCTAAGGTTAGCATTATATTTATTCATAGTGGACATGCTAGGGAAGTTTGAGAACATAGCACGCCCTTCCTTCGTACAAAAGCCCTACTATGCCTATAGACATGGTTTGGATTACATAGGACTCAATAGGAATGTCACACCCGTGATCTACCAAACCGGGCCTATTGGGTGCATTCGCAGATAAACAACGTATAAGCAACACGCTTACACAATGTTTATCACTCACCCAACGATCAATTAGATGAGTGCTATACGAACCTATGGATAAGTATAATGTTAATCTAGCTATACTAAGCATATAACCATAATAGACAAAGAACAAGATAACTATGAATATAAGTAAATAAGTATTCATCAATTCAATTGTAGCAATCATATAACTATATAATGAAAGAGAACAAAGGCGAGAGGAGGTAAGAACTATACCAAATCCAAGCTCTTGATGGCTCCGGAATCCAAGCCTGCGCTTGCCTCCCTCTAGTTCTAATCTAGCTATCTAGGCCCTAGCTAAGGAGCTCTGATTAGGGTTTCAAGTTGATGATCGGACTTCGAATAAGGAATGAATGAATGTGCCCCCTCCCAGGGGGGTGCCTCTCCTTTTATAGCCCTGGGCGATGATCGTGAGCCATCGGATCAAACCGACATTGGCGGGCGGCTAGGATCGATCCTCAAAGGCGGTGGAGCGAACCAGGCGAACCGGGGCTGAACCGGGGCCAGCCCCAGACCGGCCGGTCCAGGCCTGGTGGCCTCCGGACACCCGGCTCGGCGTGGTGCCTTCCTGTCTCTTCTGGAACCTTCCTAGGTTGCCGTGGGGTTCGTTTTCCGTTTTCTTATTCCGATAAGCTCTTGTGATCGTGCCTTTTCCAATTTACGTCTGCAGAAACAGTGAAACACCAAAACTCGTAGAATTCGGTCATTGTAAACCCTATGCCTTCTTTGGTGATCACAATTGCATTCTTTTCATGGCTAGTTGATGGTTGATTTCATACAATAATGGCCGTCAACAGAGATCGAAGTTACCCTTGGATAATATCTATCATTTCTTGGTAATCTTCCTGTGGTTTTCTCAACGAGTCATAGATTACCAAATGACATTGCCAGAGATCAATCACAATTAGTATCCAATGAAAGCTGCATTTGTGTGTAGGCAAAATAATTATATATCTTCATACTAATCTGATTAATAGATTTAATAGAATGTACACACGATAACGATACTTACTTAAAGTTATAGGGAAAGAGTATATATCTTTTATCCTTTTGATTGATCAAGTACCTCCGTAGATTTCTCTCCGTTTGAACTCTCCATAAGACATACGGAGTTTTGGGGTCTTTGAATACAACATAAGGATCTACAAATCCAATCTCCTTGTCATTTCTAGCTCTGAGGTCCCTCATCATGTTTCTGCATATGTATAGCCGGTTTCTGTAATTAGTTATACATATACATGATAATTTACAGTGACATTATTAAAAGAAAGAATCACTTACAGACAGAAGCAGCTGATTAGAGCTTTGTCCAGAGCGTCCATGTGGCATAGCTGGTGTAGCTCATTAAATTGAACATAAATAACATCATCACCACGGAAGTAATGATGGTTTCTAATTCGGACGCAAATATAGTCATCTACTCTTCTGCCACACGCTGCGAGGTACCACTGGTTTAGCAAGTACATTTGCGTGCCAAGTTTGCTGAGGGCCGCAGGGTTGAATAGACTCTTGCCATATTCATATGTCTTCTGCCAATGATTAATTTCTGGAGCACTTTCAATTGCTGCCCCAGCTATCATTTGGGCTAAGCTAAGACCAGTTTCCGTAAAAAAATTATCAAGATCCTCATAGTTCAAATCTGCGTATCATGCGGTCTAGCACGTCGATGTTTGAACCATATTCATTCCCAATGACTAGCGGGGGCACTGATTGCTTTGATTGTTCCCCGAGCTGTGCTACACCCTTGCGTGCTCTTTTCACTTTCTTCTTCTCTTCTTCTATGGATTTGCTTAGAGTGCGATTATAGTCAGAAAAAGATGATGATTCTTTCTGAGCTTCACGCCTCTTTTTTTGTTGAGCCTCAACCCTTTGCCGTAGATGTTCTGGCTTTAGTAAGAGGTAGGGCTTCTCAGGGTTTTGCTTGGATTCTCTTTCATCCTTAAGTTTCTTGAAGAAACTGTCCACATTTGACTTTACCGAAGCCTCTATTTCTGCAGCAGTCTTCTCATAGGACAGCTTCTTAGGAATGATGGGTTGTTTCTTTTCAGAGGCTTTCTTTTTTGGCGGCGGGGCGGCCGACACATTTGATCGTGTGGCCGGCCTCTTCTTCAATGGTGGGTCCACCGGTTTTGGCGCTGGAGCCACGTGTGGAGGCGATAGGGCGGCCGGTGGGGGGTTGGAGCCCGACATGGAGGCGAAGGGGCAGCCGGTGTCGGTGTTGGAGCCCGAGGAGGTGGCATTGGAGCCTGAGGTGGCGGGGTTGGAGCCCGAAGTGATGGTGTTAGAGCCCGAGGTGGTGGCGTTGGAGCCCGAGGAGGCGGCGTTGGAGCCCGAGGCGATGCAAATTGTCTGTCTTACCTTTGCTCGTCATCACCCACAGCACTATGACATGTAGGTGACCACTTGTGAAACCAAAGAGGTATATGAGTAAACCGCTAACTAAGGGAATACAAAATAAAGTTAGTGAATAAATGTATCGTCAAGTTTCATCCGCATCTAGGGTTAGGTTCATGACGAGGAGGTGGTGGTAGACTACTAGGTGAAGCCCCAGGAATAATGATGTAGCGCTTGCGCCAACAAATGAATGTCTTCTCTGCTTGTCCTAGAGTCTTCTCTCCATCACCTCCTTCTATCTCAAGCTGCACATTTTCGAAGCCTTTGACAACTCTATCCACCGAGACACTAGCATATCCACCTGGAACTATCGCCCCATGGATCCTTGTCTTCGTAGGGTCGATAGGAGTTACAACACCGACAGCAACCATGACTGTGGCAGCCCCCTGTGGAATGTGCATCTCACATGTTGTCAGAGGTTCAGTGACGTCATTCACCGAAAAGCGTAGCCCCACGTCGTCTTGAATAGTTGGCACCTCCGTGGAAGCGCAACTGCTTTTCAACTGACCGGGGGGGCTAATGTTGACTCCTGGCTCTGATGCAGTTTGCCTTTGTATAGAACTTACTGCTTCCTGCACTTGCCTTTTGATTTTCTCGTTTATTCTATCTTCAAGCGCTTTCTCTCGCGCTATCGCTTCACGAGCCGCTTCGCGTGACTCCATCACCATTGCCTCCAACCTACGCAATTGCTCTGCCTCCTCTTCCATCTTTCTTTGGCGGCTTCTATAAGTGGGTCTATCTTTAGAGAAGCCATGCTCCCACGATATCTCCCCATAGCCTCTTGTTCGTCCACCGTGTTCAGCAGTCTCTAGGGCGTATGTCAGCTCATCCTTCTCTCTATTTGGCTGCTAGGCGCCACTTTCAACTAATCCTCGGGCATAGGCCATTCTCTGTCCCACTCTCTGCAGCTTCTCGCCTTACACTACCTTTCCGGTCTCTAGGTCTAGGGTTCCCCCATGACCGAAGAACCAATACTTGGCGCGCTCGGGCCGGTCAAAGTGATTCCTCGTTCCATCCCCTTGTCAACAATCTCCTGTTCCAGCTTCTACCACTTAGGAATAGCAGTCCGGTAGCCACCTGAACCCAAGTGATGGTGGTATTGCTTGTGTCTAGTATTTTCCTGATTACGGATCATCCATGCCTGACCCTCATCTGAGTTCTTAAACTGTACGAACTCATCCCAAAAAGGCCTTAACTTGACGTAGGCCTTGTTGGTGAAATCTGGTGTCCGGTTATGTGCAACAAAAGTCTTGTGGAGTTTCTTCTTCCAAGCCTAAAATTGTTTGGCCATCTTCTGCATAGCCCAGATTTGAACCTTCTCCTTCAAAGCTTCATCCTGTGTATCGAGCGTGAAATGTTGAAGGATATCTAGCCATAGCAATTCCTTGTCACGATCCGAGACATAACTAATATTAGGGTCATCTTTCCATTGCCTCCATTCTCGAGCACTGATCGGGAGCCTGTCCCTTACAAGGTATCCACAGTGCGCAACAAATTTCTTTGAATGTTCCCCAAGTACTTGGCCTGTACCCTCGTCGAATTCGGACAAAATGTACCGACCCTCCAACGGCTTCTTCGGGCCTCACACTTTTCTACTACTCCCGGAAGCTGTCGCCGATCCAGAAGGCTACACAAACAAGTATAAATATATTAATACAAAATTCATTCAGTTTAATTTCATGTATATACATATATACTAGATTGTAGATAGACCTCATCAGGATTGTCTCCCACAAGTTCTTCATAATCAGCAAAGTACTGACTCCCATCATCTATTTGTTCATTGTCTTCACCTTGGACTTGGGGATTTTGATTGCCGCCGCTGTTGATTAGGTCCATCATTGCATCATCCATGTTATCATTCGGATCGGCCATTTCTGCAAATATATGTGAAAGATGTTAGAACACAATTTGTCATGTAGCGCCACAAGAAAAAAAGAAAAATATACACTTAGCAGATATATGGAGGCAGTGGAAACATAAGTGAAATGCTATGTTGCACATAAGGAAATATACACTTAGCGTATCCATACACTAAGTGTATGTTTTTTCTTTTTAATAACCAATAATATAATAGGGTTTCGAATAGGTTTCACATGACATTACTTTTATTAATGAAGTTACTTGGCATTAGATTAAAATATTACAATATTACAAAACCTTATATATTACATGATATATTGAAGTTACTAGACATAATGAAGTTAATATCACATGACATAATGAAGTTACTATCACATGACATAATGAAGTTACTATCACATGACATAATGAAGTTACTAGACATTACTAGACATTAAATATTAGAAGACTTTATTAACAAGTACCATTAATATTAGAATACTTTATTAATAAGTACCATTAATATTACAAGACTTTATTAATATATTACATAATAAATTTAATTATATTGAGTAAGGTGTTTAATTATATTCGCTAAGTCGTCGCTAAGTAGCTAGGTCGTCGTGTCATGTTCGCTAGGTCGTCGCGCTAGGTCGTCGTGACTTGGTTCACTAGGTTGTCGTCCGGTCGTCGCTAGGTCGTCGCTAGGTCGTGCCTTCGCTCGTCCGGTCGTCGCTAGGTCGCCGCTAGGGCGCCGCTAGGTCGCCGCTAGGTCATCGCTAGGTCCCCGCCTTCGTTCGTCCGGGTCGCCGCTAGGTCGCCGCTACGCCGTTAGGGTTTCATATAAAACGAATAGTTTGGATTCGCCCACGTTTAACGTTCATCGCGTTGTTGCATTCTCTCGCCAAGTCCAGCATGGAGGCGATGCTCTCGGCTCGGGCTCGATGGCCGGCCACCACAACACAAACACATACACGCATTCCGTGGCTCGACAGCCGTCCAACAGAGACGCACAACCGCGCTCGACTCGATGGCCGACGCAACACATACAACACATGCATACAACTGCTAGCTCGCGCGGCGCTCACCCTTGGACGGCGTTCAGACGGCGGCGCGGGCCTCTGCCGAGAAGGAGGACGCGGCGGCGGGCGCTGCACGCTGTGGCGGCCGGGCGCTACACGCTGTGGATGGCGTTCAGGGGCGAGGGGCGCGGGCCTCGCCGGAGAAGAGGAGGCGCTGCACCGCTGAACGGCGGGACGACGGCGGCGCGGGCCTTCTGGCCGGAGATGGAGGAGGACGACGGCCGGCGGCGGAGGCGGTTGGTCGGGCGAGAGGCGGCCGCTGGGGGGCCTCGACGAGGTCGGGGACGACGCCGGAGAAGAAGGCACCGCGGGCGGCGGGGGCGCCGGAGAAGGAAAGCAGCAGCGGGCGCGACGACAGCTCGGGCACGGCCGCGCCGCAAGGACGAAGGGGCGGCCGGCGACGGCGGCCCCGCGCGCTAACAGCCGAGGACCGCCGGGGCGGCGACACGGTTGTGCTGGGGCAAGGAAGGGGCCCGCGACGGGCGGCGAGGCTACCACGCGCGTGAGGGAGAGAGCGTCGGGGCGGCGGGTCGTCGGCGAGGTCGCCGGAGAGGACAAGGGATGTGCGGTGGCAGCGGCGGTGTATCAGACGCCGATCTGGATCGGGAGGAGGAAGAAGGAAGAAGGCGCCAGAGAATTTATACCCAGGTGGACCTTTTAGTCCCGGTTGCAGCCATGCACCAGACTAAAAGGACCTTTAACCCCGGTGCGCAACAAGCACCGGGACTAAAAAGGTACCCTTTAGTCCCGGTTCCAACTCCGCACCGGGACTAAAGGTTACCTTTCAGTCCCGGTTCCAACCACGGTCCGGGACTAAAAGTTCTTTTCACTTTTAGGTTACCGGCTGTTGGTTATAAATCAGTTTATTTTATATATATTCTAAATCTTATTAATTGCATAGTAAATGAAAGAGTAGGCATAAAATATTTTGAAAATCACAATTGCATTTCCTTTTGCCTTCTTGTATACTTTATATATTTCGTACCATAAATTTTGTTCTTACCTTATAATAGTGATTGTAAATGTAAATAATAATTAGTATTTTGTTAATGCAAAAATATATTGATCAATTAATAAATTTAAAATTGTTGCTTTTGGACAGGAAATTTGTTTTTTCATAATACTAACGTGAATCCTTGCATTTATCAACATTGAAACTCCAAATGCGAGACAGAAAAAAATGTACATCAAATAGGATTTGTATTTGAAGGCAAATATTTTTTATTTCTCGAGTACCCGATAAATAAATTAAAGTTATTTCGATTTACATTTTGTTTTTTTTTTTATTAACCTATAATAAATATGTTAAACCTTGTTTATTCTCTACTAAATTAAAGGCTAGGTATAAATTTTTTTTGAAAAATAATAGGTACATTTCCTTTTGCCTAATTTCTATTTTATTAATTGTAAAATATAAGTTTTTTGTTTATCTATGCTATTTCTAAATACATTATTTTTGTTAATTGTATAGTAAATAAAAGAATGGGTATTAATTTATTAAAACGTAACAGTTCTATTTTATTTTGTGTAGTTACTTATTTGGAAAATTAGGAACATAAAATCTTTTTATCCCTTACTGTGCACATGCTTAGCAACAAATACTTCAAGTCATTTCATTATTTCTAATGATATAAAATAAAAAAACTAATACAAACATCGGAAATTACAATTGTCACATACACATACTCTAATACATTCTATTTATTAGGCGGGCACAAGTAGTGATCTTTTTTTTTTTTGACGTATGTTCCTTGATCATGATCTTGACGTAACCATGGAGTGTCCTCAGCATTTATCATGATGCTCGGATCTTTGGTCATATTGAAAGGCGTGATTCGGTCATCCCTTTCATAATCTTCTAAAATATCTGACTTGTCCTCAATTCCCACAATGTTTCTTTTACCTGAGAGAACTATATGGCGTTTTGGCTCATTCGTTGATTTATTGTCATTTTTTCCTCTCTTCTGTTTTGTAGACATGTCTTTCATATAGAACACCTGATTCACATCAGCAGCAAGGACGAATGGTTCACCTTTGTAACCAACATTGTTGAGGTCCACTGTTGTCATTCTATAGTCTTTGTCAACTGTTACCCCGCCTCCGGTATTCTTGACCCATTGGCACCGGAACAAAGGGACTTTAAAATTAGGTGTGTAGTCTAGTTCCCAAATCTCCTCTATATGGCCATAATATGTTTGTCTGTTTCCATTCAAGTCGGTGGCGTCTACGCAAACCCCACTTTTTTGGTTCGTGCTTTTTTTATCTTGGCCTAGGGTGTAAAATGTATTTCTATTTATCTCGTACCCTTTGTACGTGAGGATGTGCCATGATGGTTGCCTAGCCAACAAATATAGTTGCTCATCAATCTGGTCATTACTCTGACATTCTTTTCGTAACCGATCACTGAAAGTGTCCATGTGCTGACGCATAAGCCAAACTTCATTCTTCTCTGGGAACTGGGATCGTAGAAGGTCCTTGTGTTTTGTGACATACGGCTCCACCACGGATGAGTTTTGAAGAACAGTGTAGTGTGCTTTATTGAAATAATCGTCCCCCGTACCGATGTATATTTTCTTTCCTATTGTTCCCTTTCCACTCAGTCTCCCCTCATGTTGCAATTCAGGAACACCAATTGGGTCAAGTTCAGGAATGAATTCAACACAGAACTCAATGACTTCCTCTGTCCCATAGCCTTCTGCGATGCTTCCTTCTGGCCGAGCACGCTGGTGAACATATTTCTTCAGGACTCCCATAAACCTCTCAAGGGAAATATATTATGTAGGAACACAGGACCAAGAATATTGATCTCCTTGACCAGATGAACTAGGAGGTGTGTCATGATATCAAAGAAGGATGGAGGGAACACTAACTCAAAGTCGACAAGACATTGAACCACATCATTCTCAGAGCAAAGAAGTTCCAAAGGGATTGATTGCCTTCCGAGAAATTGCATTGAGGAATGCACATAGCTTTACGGTGGCCGACGCATATGTGGAGGTAGAATTCCTCTTAATGCAACTGGAAGCAATTGCGTCATAAGCACATGGCGCGTCATGCTACTTCAAGTTCAGAAATTTCTTCTCGGGCACATTTATTATACCTTTTATATTAGAGGAGAATCTAGATAGGACCTTGATGCTGCTTAAGCATTCAAACATGATTTCTTTCTCTTCATTGCTAAGAGTGTAGCTAGCAGGTCTTAAATATTGGCGTCCATCATCTGTCTTCTCTAGATGCAGGTTGTCTCGCTCTTCCATGTGCTGCAAGTCTTGTCGTGCTTTAAGTGAATCCTTAGGCTTCCCATACACACCCATGAATCCTAGAAGGTTCACAAAAAGATTCTTTGTCAGGTGCATGACGTCGATCGCATTCCGCACCTCTAGGACTTGCCAATAGGGTAGCTCCCAAAATATTGACTTCTTCTTCCACATGGGTGCATGAGCCGCCGCATCTTTTGGAACCGGGTTGGCTGCCCTGTCCCTTACCAAAAACTACTTTCATATCCATAACCATCTTAAATACATCTTCTCCAGTTCTATTGCGAGGCTTGCATCGGTGGTCCGCCTTTTTACCTTTAAAATGCTTGCCTTTCTTTCTAACTGGGTGATTCATAGAAAGAAATCGACGATACCCAAGGTACACGACCTTTCTGCATTTTTTTTTCAAATATATACTATCAAGGTCATCAAAACAAAGTGTGCATGCATTATATCCCTTGTTTGACTGCCCCGAAAGATTACTTAGAGCAGGCCAATCATTGATTGTCACAAACAACAAGCTCGCAGTCGAAGTGTTCCCTGTTTGTACTCATCCCACACACGAACACCTGTTTTCGCTCCATAAAAGTAGGAGTTCTTCAATTAATGGCCTTAGATAGACATCAATGTCATTGCCCGCTTGCTTCGGGCCTTGGATGAGCACCGCATCATAATGAACTTTCGCTTCATGCATAACCATGGAGGAAGGTTGTAGATACATAGTGTAACAGGCCAAGTGCTATGACTACTGCTCTGCTCACCAAAAGGATTCATACTGTCCATACTTAAAGCGAACCTCAAGTTTCTTGCGTCTTTTGCAAACTCTGGAAATTCCCTGTCTATTGCTCTCCACTGGGACCCATCAGCAGGGTGTCTCAACATGTTGTCTACCTTACGGCCTTCTTTGTGCCACCGCAACAACTTTGCATGGTCCTTGTTTCTGAAAAGACGTTTCAGACGTGGTATTATAGGAGCATACCACATAACCTTTGCAGGGATTTTCTTTTTCGGGGACGTTCTTCCCCTCAACATCGCCGTGGTCATCTCGCCTGATCTTATACCGTGATGCTTTACATACAGGGCATTCATCTAAATTCTCGTAGTCCTTGCCACGGTACAGGATGCAGTCGTTAGGACATGCATGTATCTTCTGGATTTCTAATCCCAAAGGACAGACGACCTGTTTTTTTGCTTCAGTGCGTAGTGGTGGGCAATTCATTAGGGTTTGGAAGCATCTTTTTTGGATCTTCAAGAATTGTCCAAATGCCTTATCGGATACACCATTCTCAGGCCTTCCATTTCAACAACTCCGGTGTTGTACCCAATTTTTTTGCCCATCTTGGACGGATGGGTATAGTAATTTTTTGTGATCTTCTAGCATGCGGTCAAACTCTGCCTTCTCTTTTTCACTTTTGCATTCTTTCTGTGCATCACGAATGGCATCACCAAGAGCATCATCTTCAGCAGGTGTGCCTTCTGCACCTCCCTCCTCTTCAGCTTCTCCCATTGCTGTATCATCAAAGCCACCGAATTGAGCAATAATGTCGTCAGGCTCCAGTTGTTCTTGTTCTTCTTCACATTCTTCCATCATTATCCCGGTTTCTCCATGCTTGGTCCAACAAATATAGTTTGGCATGAAACCCGACTTCAACAAATGTGAGTGAATATTTCTAGAGCTAGAATATTCCTTCAAATTCTGACACAAGGCACATGGGCAACGTATGAATCCATCCCACTTGTTTTTCTCGGCCACTCTTAAGAAATAATGCACACCATCAATGAATTCTTTGGAGCAGCGATCGGCATTGTACATCCAATGACGTGTCATTGTCTGCATTGCAACATAAAGTATTATAAGTTTCTAATTAACCCGGTCACAAAATTGCAAATTAATGTATGATAAGTTTCTAATTTTTTTTACAGAAATGAAAGTAATAAATAACCTAAAATTCTCTATTTCTAATTTTTCTAAACAAGCAAAATTAAAAAAAACACCAAAGTTCTCTATTTCTCTAAATAATCAAGAAATTTGGTAGGCATACTAGTTATAATTAACTAATTAATCCGGTCACAAATTGCAAAATAAAGTATTATAAGTTTCTAATTTTTATACAGAAATTAAAGTAACAAATAACCTAAAATTCTCTATTTTTATTTTTTTCTAAACAAGCAAAACTAAAAAATACCAAAGTTATTTATTTTTCTAACTAATCATGAAATGTGGCATGCATACTAGTTTTAATTAACTAATAAACCCGATCACAAAATGCAAAATAAAGTATTATAAGTAACTAACTAACACATAACCTAAAATTCTCCATTCTTATTTTTTCTAAACAAATTTTATATTCATACTTAGTTATAATTAAATAATCCTTCAAATGTATTATTCATACTTAGTTATAATTAAGTAATTAACCTGATCACAGATTATAAACTAAAGTATTATCAAATGTAAATTTTTTAAAAAACTAATTATAATGAGAAACCATAAATTTAGTATTTTTCTAACTAAACCAAAAAATATGGTAGACATAATAGTAATAAATGGTGTATACTAATTTTTAGGGTCTTAATTGTAGTTATCTACATTGAAATATTCAAACGATGAAGTGATTGGAGTTTAAAATAGTGTAGAAATCAAAAAATAAAAAACCACATGTATAACACCACAAAATGAGATAAGCTGCAGCTAAAACTTGAGAAGATGAAGTTAGTAACCTCTAAACAAGTAAATGACGGCGTAGAAGTGACGAAATGAATCAATAGCCGGAGATGTGAGCACAAATCAAGCAAGAACACATGAAGAACATGAAGAACAAAGAAGAAGAGAGTGAGCTCGGGCAGCTCGGCCAGGGGAGGAAGAAGGATTCAAATATGGGGGGAAAGATTTAATCCCGGTCCCTAACACCAACCGGGACTAAAGTCCTCTCTTTAGTCCCGGCTGGTGTCACAGACCGGGACAAAACCTTTAGTCCAGGCTGGTGTCACAGACCGGGACTAAATATGGTCCTTTAGTCCCGGTTGGTAACACCAACCGAGACTAAAAGTCCCTCTGCAAATGCCTGACAGCATAGCCGTTGGGCTGGGGACTTTTGGTCCCGGTTGGTGTTACCAACCGACTAAAGGTGTTTTTAGTCCCGGGCGCCATTTTTTCGGGAGCTATTGCTCATTTTGCCCAAGTGACCAAAGGCCTGTTCTGTAGCAGTGGTATTAGTTCTTGGTTATTACATCTGACTAATAAGAATTGTTTAGAATAAATTGTATGTTTTTATATTTGTTTATTTTCTACAAAACAATAGACCAAAAAAAAGATACTTACTATTCCATGTTGAGTTATTGTCATAAACTTATTAATTCCTATTTTTGCAAGCGACAGATTTATATTTTTTTATCCATACTTATGTTTTCTTTTTTATTGTACAAAAATTTCTGTTGCATAGCACCTCAGAATATTTTAAATATGCAATTAATTTGAAACCTTGCCATTAACTATGGTGGCCCCTGTTGCATCACAAATCTTATGAAGTCATGAATTTAAATTGTGAATGCAAATGTACACCGCCTACATGTTTTCATGCTTTGTAATAGTTATATATTGATGTTTGTAATATTTAAAGTTTGACTAAATATTTTCTTGATGAACAAGTTTGTGCTCTCTGTACTCGTGAACACATGGCAGCCTGCGGGCAAGAATGCCAAGCAGAGCTTGTTGAGGCCCCAGAGGATTGGGCCCCATCAAGATGTGGAGGAATGCTGCAGCGAGTATGGCATCGTAGCCATTAAGCCAAATGGCCTAGCATGCAGTCGATATTGAAAGCCTCCTTGTCAACCTTTATGGTTACTGCGCAGGAACTCTGCCACACAGGTGTCACCATTGGTGACCTTGACGTTGAGTGCCCTAGTCATGGACACTAGCAGCCCAACATGCAAGACACATCTATGTCGAGCAGCACCAACAGGTCATGGCCATCGATGCGGACATGAACCTGCATAGTACCTTCGTTGCGAATACCTAGCATGAAGGGACAGCAGCATCAGTTCCACATTTGTTTCCGTTGCATCCTAGGTATCGCGCAGTTCATCTTCACAATAAGCAACCTCAATGTAGAACAGACGCAGTTGATGGCCGTGGCCACACTACCCATCGCAATATAATTCTAATACATTCCCTGCTTGTGCTGATCCAGCCACCAACTTAGCAGGTGATAGTCGACCGAGGGTTGCGTGGTGTCCACCAGGTTCTCCATTTGGCCTTGAAGTTTAGTTGTGGCTGGCACTGGCATTAACGCCCTGATATTGTGGCTCATGCAGCTCAACCTCCACCTTGATGTCTTCGATAGCCCAGCGCAGTGAACAGCTCCTCTTGATGAGAGGGCAGGACGGCGTGGCATAGGAGTACTAGAAAACGTTACTAGTAGTCTTGCACCTTTGATTAGAATCAAATAGAGACGAGTGAGCAACGGCAACTCCAGCGTCTGAGAAGTCAGTTGGTGAATAGATTGAACAAAGTCAGTGGTGAGTCGTGCCCAAGGAGTTACAACTTGGGACCTGGCAAGCACCACATCCTTCCAAAAGCAACGACGCCACTCGTTTCCATGATACTACCTATCACACCAAATCCCATCATGTCTACACGCGAAGCGCAGCGAGCATGACATTCTAGTCTATTGAAGGGCAATCTAGATGCTTAGGATGCAATTGGATGCCAGCGTGGCCTATCCGCTGCAAAACTAGCAAATGTGTGGAGAGGTGAATGGATCACGCCATAATGTCGTGGCTCTGGCAGACATCTGTGCTAGAATTGCAGGATTAGATTATTGGGCTTACCCCTAGGGTAGCTATATCATTCATACATGGGCCTAAATACATATACTCCAACACCGCCCCCCGCAGTCTGAACTACCGGCACAGCGGAGTTCCAGACTGGACATGAAAAGAAGCACACACATGAACCCCCCACAAACGCAACTAGCCACTGGTGATGTTGAGGCTGGAGCGAAACTCGGAGAAGGTCGAGGATGGGAGGCCCTTGGTGAAGATGTCAGCAAACTGGGAGGTGGTCGGGACGTGTAGAACCCGAACATTACCGATGGTGACCAGATCGCGGATGAAGTGTAAGTCAATCTCCACGTGCTTAGTCCGCTGGTGCTGAACCGGGTTGGTGGAGAGGTACACCGCACTGACGTTGTCACAGTAGACCAGTGTGCTCCGTGAGAGGGGACTGTGGAGTTCGGCGAGGAGCTGTCGGAGCCAGGAGGCCTCGGCCACGCCGTTAGCGACAGCGCGGTACTCCGCCTCAGCACTGGAGCAGGAGACCACCGGCTGACGCTTGGACGACCAGGACACTAGGTTCCCGCCCAGAAAGACAGCGTAGCCAGACGTGGACCGGTGGGTGTCCGGGCACCCGGCCCAGTCGGCGTCGGTGTAGACGACGAGCTCGGTGGAGGGAGACCGGTGGAGGAGCAGGCCGTAGTCAACAGTGCCTCGGAGGTAGCGGAGGAGGCGCTTGAGAGCAGTGAGGTGAGGCTCCCACGAATCATGCATATGAAGGCAAATCTGCTGAACTGCATATATGATGTCCGACCGGGTGAAGGTGAGGTACTGAAGGGCCCCTGCAAGACACCTGTACACAGTGGGGTCGCTCACTGGAGTGCCCTCGCTCTCGGGCAGCTTGGCCTGAGTGTCAACTGCGGTGGAGCAGGGCTTGCACTTAGTCATCCCGGCTCGCTGTAGGATATCGAGAGTGTACTGGCACTGGTGAAGGAGGACGCCAGTGGGATAAGCTGTGACCCCCAGAAAGTCATGGAGCGCACCAAGATCCTTCATCGGGAACTCCTGCTGAAGAGAGACAGTGATGCGCCGGAGTAGGGACGGACTGGAGGCTGTGAGCACAATGTCATCAACATATAGCAGCAGATAGGCAGTCTCCGCTCCATGGTGACAGATAAACAGCGACGTATCTGACTTGGCCTCCACGAACCCCAGTGTCAGCAGGAAAGTAGCAAAACGAGAGTGGCAAGCCCGAGGGGCCTGCTCGAGGCCGTAGAGAGACCTGTTGAGGCGCAGACCATATCCGGATGAGAGGAGTCAATAAAGCCCGCAGGCTGGTTGCAGTAGACTGTCTCAGTGAGAGAACCGTGCAGGAAGGCATTCTTGACGTCCAGCTGATGCACAGGCTAGGAGCGAGAGAGAGCCAGTGAGAGAACCGTGCGGACAGTAGCCGGCTTCACGACTGGACTGAAAGTCTCATCGTAGTCGACCCCAGGGCGCTGAGTGAAACCCCGTAGAACCCAGCGAGCCTTGTACCGATCAAGAGTGCCATCAGCCCGCCGCTTGTGTGTCCAGATCCACTTGCTGGTGACAACATTGGAGCCAGGCGGTCGGGGCACCAGATCCCACGTCTGGTTGGCGGGGAGCCGCCGCTGCATTCTCTTCCATCGCGCGACGCCAAAGTGAGGATCCGCCAAGGCCGCGCGAGCGGAAGAGGGTACCGGAGAGACCGGCAGCTCGCCGGGTGTCGCGGCAAGAGCCCGGGGTCGCAGGACACCACCGCCGCCGCGGCCATATATGGTGAACATGACGCTGGTGTCGGTGAAGGAGAGGCGGTGGTACACCGGCCGCCGCCACGGGCAGCAGGGGGTGGTGGAGGTGGCGGTGTAGGCGCCGCCGGGCGAAAAGAGGCCATCGGTGGTGACCGAGGCGGCGACGACAGTGGCGGGACCGCACCGGGCGTAGCGGGTCGCCGCGCCGGCGCTGGTAGACGAGGACCGCCGAGAAGACGCCACCGGTGGTGACCGAGCCTGCGGCCGGACCCACTGCCGCCGGTGCTAGAATTGCAGGATTAGATTATTGGGCTTACCCCTAGGGTAGCTATATCATTCATACATGGGCCTCATGGGCCTAAATACATATACTCCAACAATCTGCATTCTGCTTGCTCTACTATTGCAAAGCCCTGTAGGTGACTCCAGCGTCAAAAGCAGACTCTTGCAGCCAGTAGTACATGACTGGAAATAGAAGCCACTTGAAGGCTGTGTCCATGCAGGCCCGCTTGCATCTCAGCTCTTGCATGCTATCACTGTGCTTCCCAAGCCCACTGGATCCTATACTTTCACTGTGCATGGCATCACAATTGAGTTTATACTTTCAAAATAAAGTAATATATATGGCAGTGGCTACATGTATCATCTTTTGTGAAGTATGCACAGCATAGACTATATATCATACTGTTATAGTGGCTGTGCGGTGAAACTTGGTAGATGTCATTATTGCACGTCATTATTGGTTCAACCATCACTACTGCCAGCATATATAATGTTAGCATTGCCCTTTGTAAGAAATACTTCATACCACTATAACAGCACTTCACTACTGCCAGCATACATAATACTTCATACAAATCGTTTGTAACAGCACGGATGGCATAACGAAATATTTCCAGGCTTGCTCTGTGTCAAAAGACATCCAGAATCAGACCACCACCAGTTCAAGCTGACTCTGAAGGAGAGAAGGTATCACGACCCTACAACACCTGCTACTAAACCACAAGAGAAGTATGGAAAATACTCAGGCGCAAGAGATCTAAGCAGTCCAACAACCGTTATCGCAGGCCCGAGTGGCTCAACGTATCTATATGTCTGAGTGGTCTGCATATCCATATGGCATGTGTTATTAATCTGTCGTATGTATACTGTTCCTTCTTGGGGATAGAGCGAGGGCCATTCTGATTTCTTCTTATGTAGTGATAATGAGAGTGGTCAATTAAGTATCGATGCACATTGTTAGCACAAGCAGCAGGAGGGGAAAAGGGGAGCAGCAAGCGGAGCTGGAGGTAGGAGAAGAACAGAGGAAACTTAGCGAGGAAGGATTATAGAATTGTTCAGGTTTCTTTTGTTCGATACATGGCTCTGCGCACACTTGGCTATTTATCTACACTTGCCATTCGTTGCCTGTATATCTCACGTTGGGCCGGGCCTGTCGCCTTGGCCTTGGGCCATCTTCCTTCTGAGCCAGGTCGACAACTTCATCTCCGGCTTCTGGGTCACCTTCCGTAGTATCAGCAGCGGTAGTGCTAACACCCCCCACCTATTGAGAAGCGGCATGTCCCCATGCCGGAGCCCTCGGAAACTGTTGACGTAGGTGAAGAGGTTCCCAAGTCGCCAACTCCATTGGCATTTGAGGCCACTTCACGAGCACCTGCTCCATAGGGTGAGGTCTGGACGTCCAGCGGCGCTGAAGGACCCGCTCTGGAACATGAAACTGAGTAAAAGCAGAGGGTAACGTTGCAGCAACAACCTGAGAACCCGTAGTGCGCTTTAGCTGTGATACAGGGAACACCAGGTGGACGGCGGCTGTATCTGGCAACTCCAACTTATAAGCCACGTTGCCAACATGAGCCAGGATGCGGAATGGCCCAAAGAATTTGAAGGACAGCTTGTTGTTGGACCGGCGAGCCACCGACGACTGGACATATGGCTGCAACTTCAAGTATACATGATCTCCTACAGAGAAAACGCGTTCAGAGCGCTTCTTGTCTGCTTGGCGTTTCATCCGAGCTTGGGCACGGAGAAGATGCTGGTGGACCAAGGACTGCATAAGAGCACGCTCTTCAAGCCAAGTAGACAACTCAGGGACTGGAGCAGCAACCGAGACATCAACTCCCAAGTGTCTTGGTGGGCTGCCATATAGCACCTCAAATGGGGACCTCTCAAGAGCAGAATGGTGGCTGGAGTTGTACCAGTACTCCGCCAGCGGCAACCATGAGTTCCAGCGACTGGGGCAAGCATGAACGAAGCAGCGCAGGTAAGTTTCCAGGCTCTAGCTAGTTCACGCGCTAAGTCTTTCCATCAGTCTGAGGGTGGTAAGCAGAACTCATGCACAAAGAAGTACGAGCCATGGCGAACAGCTGCTGCCAGAACTTGCTCGTGAACACCTGGTCTCGATAGGACACTATGGAAAGTGGCAGTAGACGAAAGGTGTTGTCTAGGAACAAACGTGCAACAGAGGCAGCTGAGAAGGGGTGTCGCAAAGCAATGAAGTGAGCAAATTTAGAGTACCTGTCGACCACGACCATAATAGCATTAGCTCGACCAGACATCGGCAATCCTTCGACAAAATCCATCGAAATATGTTCCCAAGACTACTTTGGCCCTGGCAAAGGACTGAGCATTCCTGGATACTTTGCACGATCAGGTTTGGCCTGAGCACATACCGAGCAAGACTGGACATAAGTGCGAATGTCTTCGCGCATCTTAGGCCAGTAGAATATTTTGTGAATTTTCTGGAACGTCACAGGAACTCCAGAATGTCCACCCGGGGCTATCATGTAGAGCAGCAATAACTGGAGCTGCGTGTTACTGCTGAGCCAAATACAATCCTTGTACTTGATGATGCCTTGCTGGAGGCTGAATGGAGGCCGAGCAGTAGAGTTCAGAGACAGCTGAGAAAGCATGGCTGTAGCTTCATGATTAGACTGATACCATTGCACAAGTTCTTGAAGCCAATCGTGAGTAGGAGAAGAGACAGCCAACGATTCAGCATGGGGACCCCGGCGAGACAGGGCGTCTGCAGCACCATTCTCCAGGCCACGGCGGTAATGGACCTTATAACGGAGACCCATAAGCTTTGCGAACACCTTTTGCTGCCAAGTCATATGAAGGCGTTGCTCATTCAGGTGGATAAGACTGCGCTGATTCGTGTGGATAACAAACTCATTGTGGAGCAAATAATGCCGCCACTGGTCAACAGCCATCAAAATCGCCAAATATTCTTTCTCATACACCGACAGACCTTGGTTGCGCGGGCTGAGAGCCTTGCTAATGTATGCCAATGGATGTCTGTTCTGAGTAAGGACAGCACCAACCCCATATCCACCTGCGTCAGTCTCGATGTGGAAGGGCTGTGAAAAATCCGGCAAACCGAGGACTGGGGATGAACAGAGAGCTAACTTCAAGGATTGGAAGGCCGATTCTTGCACCGAGGCCCAGGTAAAAGGCACGTCCTTCTTGAGCAGCTCTATTAATGGCTTGGCGATGATGCCGAAGTTACGAACGAACTTCCGATAGTATCCAGCAAGGCATAGGAACAACCATAGTGCCTGGACATTCTTGGGTTGAGGCCACTCAGCTATGGCTTTGATTTTTGCCGGGTCAGTGGACGAGCCATCAGTGCTGATGATATGGCCCAAGTAGGCAATAGATCGCTGAGCAAACGTGCATTTTGACAATTTCAAGCACCATTTATCGGCAGCCAGCCAGCTAAACACTTGTGCCAAGTGTTGCAAATGCTCCTCATATGACCTGCTGTACACTAGAATGTCATCAAAAAATACGATGGCAAACTTGTGGAGTCCGGGCCTCAATGCATGTGTCATTCATTGCTCCTTGAAAGGTTCCAGGTGCACCCGTGAGACCAACGCCATAATGCAGAATTCATATTGACCAAGGTGAATCTGGAAAGCCGTCTTGTATTCTTTGCCCGGGTTCATCAAGATCTGATGGAAACCTGCTCGAAGGTCTAGAGTCAAGAACCAACTGGCCCCAGCAAGCTCATCCATAAGCTGATCGAACACTAGCACAGGAAACTTCCCTTTCCCTGTAATAGCATTCAGCTGTCAAAAATCTACACAAAAGCGATAGCTCCCATCCTTCTTTTTGACAAGCAGCATTGGAGAAGAAAATGGGCTAGAGCTGGGTTGAATCAACCCTTGATCGAGCATTTCTGACACCTGGCGTTCAATCTCATCTTTCATGCCAAGAGGATACCGGTATGGTCCGATGAAGACCGGCTGAGCTCCCGGGATCAGCGGAATTGTATGGTTGCGGGCTCTATTGGAAGGCTTAGAAGACGGAGGTTGGAACAGCGTTGTGAACCTGTTAATCAAAGCTTGGATATCAGCTGGAACGTCCTCTATTTTCAGATCTGCACTATTGGGCTCACTGACCAAACTGAGCTGTAACAGCAAAGGGGAGGCATCAGAAGCATCCAATCTCTGCAGCAAGTTATGTTGGCCTTGGTAAGGAATCAATAGCCACTTATCTCGCCAGTGGATCTGCATAGGGCTGAATCCCTCGAGCCAATCCATACCAACAATAACATCATAGGCCTTGAGCGGAAAGACTCTGAAGTCTAACTGAAAAGAGCACTAGCCGATAGACCAATCAACCTTGCGCAGCAGAGTAGCACTATCCAAGAAGGAACCCCCAGCCACCTGCACCCGAGTCGATATTGATTCAGTTTGAATATGAGACAATCGAGCGGCTACCGACTCACTGAGGAAGGAGGCTGAGCTTCCTGAATCAAGCAAAATGTGCACTGGCTGCCCTTGAATATTCCCAGAAAACCGTACAGTGCGCGCAGAAGTGGATCCTAGTACAGCTGCCTTGGAGATAGCGAGAAACACTTGTTCCTCAGACTCAGGAGTTGGGGAGTTTTGTTCTGCCACATCGTGGTCATCAAAAGCATCCCACAGGTCTTGCACAGCCAACAACACATCCTGAGCACACTTGTAGTCCTTGGACCATGGAGCAGCACACTTAAAGCAAAGGCCCAATGATTTCCGAGACGTCTTGAGCATGGACAGGTTGGTGTCGATGGATGCAGAATCCCGGCCCATTGCTTGGGGAGGAGGGCTGTCCTGCCGTGGTGGGGGTGGCAAGGGCAAGGCTCCCCGCGCAGCTGCATTTGAACGTCCCGGAGAGAACCAATCACTGTGCCGCAATGGCTTGGATGGAGACACCACGTCCACCTCCTCCTGCAACAATGCCAAGGCTGCGACAATATCCAAAGTTTTGGGGCATTGAACGAGAGAACGAGAACAACAGATTTAATATTACAACACAAGCCATCAATGAATCGCATGATAAAGAAGAGTGGATCGTGTTTTGGGGAATGAGCTTTTAACTGATCAACTAGTTCAGAGAAGTGTGAAATGTATTCAGAAACTAAGGAAGTTTGTGACAAGGAACAGCTGATGGATAAGTAATTCATGCTGATCTCGGTCGAATCGGTCATGGATGTGAGCACAGAAGTCCTCCCAGGACCAATTGGGAACTTGTGATTCTACTGATTGGTACCAGAGGGAGGTTGCGCCATCAAAGTGCATCTCTGAGATACTTATCTAGAGAGAAGGTTCGACAGAATACAGCTAGAAGTACTTCTCAGCTCTGGTGCGCCAACGGCGGGGATTATTTGTCACCGTCAAACCTTGGGAAGGGAACCTTTGGAAGTTTACCCGTGGGATTAGGCATGCGATTGGGGTCAGGTGGGTAAGGACGCTGAGGAAGGGAACCAAAGAATGCCCTCGGGTTAGGAACGTGGTTTGGGGCTGGTGGGGCTGGAGGAGCAGATGGTGGTGGAACGAGCAAATTAGGAACTGAGGAAGTTGGATGCGGTGACGTACCATTGGCCGGGACAGGGATCCAGGTTGTAACAACCCGAGATCCCGAATCCCATGTAGTCATCTCAACGTGGTGCCCAACGACGGGCCGATCGGTGGTGAACCCGGCAGGTGAGCGCGCGGCCGCCATGGACGGTGTGGGAAGTAGGCCCATCGATGGAGTAGGAAGCAGACCGGGGCGTGGAGCCATTTCGTCGAACACGGTGCGGTCGCGGCTTGACACCATCTTCTTCATGGCGAGTTTGATGTCGCCGAGCTCGCTCTCCAGCCCGGGGGCGCCACGACGCGAGCTCGGAGGCGACGGCCTCCAGAGAAGCGACGCGGGTGTCGTGGTCATCGTGGACATGGGCGATGCGACCGGACTCTAGGTCGACAAGGCGCTGAGTGAACTCGGCGTCCCTATCAGCGTAGTTGGACTCGAGCGACGAGATGCGGAACTCCACTGCTGCCGAGGGCGGATCCAAGGGCGGGGCCTCCACCTCGGCGAGGCGCTGGTCGAACGCGGCTGTGGCGACAGCATGCGACCGCTCCAGGGCGGTGAAGCGGCTGCCGACGGCCGCAGAATAGTCAGCAAGGCCGCGCTCCAGATCGCCAAAACGACGGCTCCATCGCTCGTCTTGTTTGTCGAATCCGTGATTCAGGTTGGCCAACTCGTCGAACAGCCGCTTGAAGTTGGAATCCATGGCTCTGAGCGATCTCTGGAACCTGGTATAGTGGGGGTGGGGAGGGAGTGGACGAGATTCCAGGACGGATTTGTCGCTGATACCAATTTGTTAGCACAAGCAGCAGGAGGGGAAAAGGGGAGCAGCAAGCGGAGCTAGAGGTAGGAGAAGAACAGAGGAAACTTAGCGAGGAAGGATTATAGAATTGTTCAGGTTTCTCTTGTTCGATACAGGACTCTACGCACGCCTGGCTATTTAGCTACACTTGCCATTTGTTGCCTGCATATCTCACGTTGGGCCGGGCCTGTCGCCTTGGCCTTGGGCCTGGCTTCTGGGTCACCTTCGGTAGTATCAGCAGCTGTAGTGCTAACACACAAGCTCAATTGTTTTCTTTTTATTGCAGAGATAGTAGCTATTGTCCACTCCAATCTTTCTTCTGTTCCTACTTTTTGGCCTTTTTGTAAGTGCCCACTTTTGTTCTAGGCAGTTTTTATGCAGATTTAAAGGAAGTAATTCTTGCAGATCAATTGGAGTTATTAGAACAACTTAAGTGTTGAAAGTGTACGTGTGGGCACATCATAGCACTAATACAATTTGTAGCCCTAGGTAAAAAATTAGATCAGAATCTTCTTTGTCACACAAGACGCAGGAGGTGGTTGCGTTGGTGCTAGGTGCATTGGGGGCGTTGCAGCAGCAGGATATATCAGTCTACCATTGAGCTGTGATCACAATGTCAGTTTTAGTTTGGGTTATTTGGATTAGTACCATTGCAACTTTCAAAGTTTGGAAAACTACCATTACTATTCACCTATTTTGAAATGTACCATTACAATTTGTTGAATCTCTGAAATACGCCATCGTGTACGCTTTGAAAGGACTCAGGCCCACCTGCAGATGCATTCGGCTACCAAGTATTTGTGTCTGGTCGATTTTGCCCATGTTCTTCTTCCTCCTCACTCCCTTCCTCGCTGGTCCCTCCATGGCTGCCACCTGCCCTGCTGTAGCGCAGCCCTTGCCGCCAGCTCGTCGATTGCCTTGGCTGCTGGAGCAGGCATTGGAGGAGCGAGCTGCGGGAGCACGCCGACAAGAATGCACTGGAGCACGCTGCGGAGGTACGGAAGCACAAGTCGAAGATCGTTGGAGCTCCTGTCCGTGGAGTTCGCGCCGTGCGTCCCTCGCGCCTCGCGAACAGGGCGGATCGGAGCCTGAGCTCCGGGTGAGCTGCACGTGAGGATGACGGTGACATGTCGGAGCTGGCGACAAGCAGCGGCCCACCCACGCATGGGGCTGCGCTGGTCACTAGAGCCGCGCGCACGCAGCAGCAGGGCAAGGCATGATGGCATGGGAAGTTGGGGAAGAAGCTCTCGTGAAGAAGAAGATGGGAAAGGAAGGAGATGAATAGTAGGGTCCACTGCCAGTGACATATAGAGAGGAAGGTGGAGGGGCAGTTTTGTCCATATGAAAATACAATGACGTCGTGTATGTCTGCAGGTGGGGCTTGGTCATTCTCATGCGTACACAATGGCATATTTCAATGAATCAAAGAATTGTATTGGTACATTTCAAAATAGATGAATAGTAACGGTAGTTCTCAAAACTTTAAAAATTGCGGTGGTATCAATCCAAATAACCCTTTTAGTTTTGATGGCGGCAGCGTTTCTGCAGGTACTAACTAGTCGCCTAATGCCACAGCGCCTGTAGCTCGAGGTACTCGCTACTTTCCTGATGTATCCCATTCCAATAGGATCCACTGGTTGTTGCCAGCGCGATCAACTAATTTAATTTGGCAGACTGAGTTGTACCATAACCAAGTCTTCACTATGCTTGCTATCATGGATGTTGTATCTTGCGAGATGGTGCCGTGAGCGAGTGACTATATATCATGTGTAGTAGGTTGTCAGAAGTACAACAGACGTACAAGGCTTTACTGCACATAGCTATTCGCTCCCACATACTGAGCATTGAGCACTACACACATTAGGGCAGTGGCCATCGCAACACTTATCATTACACGAGAAGATCCGTACTATTTTCTTTTTATTGTTGCGATACTTGTAATTGAAGACAATAACAAAAGAAATAGATGCAACATTAGTCTCTTTCTTGCATTGAAACCATCACATTTACCATAGACAACTAATTTTCTCTCTAACTTATTCAGAGAATGTAATTCTGTTTCTATTTAAATTTGGATGAATGGCTTCCCAGCAAAATGTAAATTTGTATAACATGTTGGACGGTGATCTCTGCTGCACCAGTGATCTCTGCTGGGATGGCTTTGAGACAAGCTGACTCTGGCGGATGGAGGGTATCATTACACATGAAGAATAACCTTGTTGTAGTAAATTAGGAGGACAACGTTCTTGTATGAAACATAGAACTTAAAAATACGATCTTTGAGATCAATCTTACTATTACTAATTAGAGGCCCCAACAGAAGCTCCACGTTAATTCTCACCAGATGCGCTAGAAAAAAAGATAAATGCTAGAAATTCTCACGTTAATCAGAAACATCAGACCCTCAAATCAACAACTCTAGCTATCTATAACCGTTGGATCTATTTTTATTTTCTAAAAAATTACCCACCAATGCCATTATAAATAATTACTATTACTAATTAGAGACCCCAACGGAGGCTCCACGTTAATTCTCACCAGATGCGCTAGAAAAAAAGATAAATGCTAGAAATTCTCACGTTAATCAGAAACATCCGACCCTCAAATCAATAACTCTAGATATCTATAACCGTTGGATCTATTTTTTGTTTTCTAAAAATTATCCGCCAATGCCATTATAAATAAAAAATAATTTTCATCGAGAGAAAAGATTTAATAGTTTTGAGCCATTGATTGGTCGTACCTAAGAAGTATACCGAGCCTCTTCCAACGACGGATGGAAGCAAAACACGATTGGATTGATGCCATGCAAAATTAAAGGAAACATGATACGTATGTCCATCTTGCAACTAACAAAAAAGATTACAATGACGTGAGTAAGAGTCTATCTAATAGAGTTCGTTGCCATGTGCAAACAGTCTCCATGTTAGCCACTGGCCGCGTTTCTTTCCTTTGATGCTTTCCTGTCTTCATGACCATCAAGTTCATAGAGTTTGGGTGTTTTGCATCACCGCGTGCCGTCGTTAAGGTGATTGAGTCCCTCTCATTCAATCACTAATCTGCTGCGTTTCCCATAAGCGGCCGCCTGACATTCTCATCTAACATCGGGATAGTAAGCACCGTCCTTGGCATCGGATCTACTGTGTTGCTCATTAACGGACACCGGAATGCATCTACAACCAGGCTAAGCAGCATCATGCCCACCAGATGTGCCGAACTTTGCCGTCCTGCAAGTCCTCCATCCGTTAACTGCCTGCTATAGCTGCCGAGCAGACTGCTTCCCTGCTGCTTGCTGGCGTTGCCGAAGCAGCGTCGTACCATTGTTCATACTGTTGCTGGCCGTCATAAAGAGTAGAAGTACAGCAATCCCCGTGAGTAGAAAACACCAGCACAACTTTACTGCATAGTCGATGTTATGTTATTCTTGCAAAATTTGTAGCAGCAAACGTTGAATTCTTTAGTTTATTTATTATGTAATCTATTTCCTTTGGTTTGCACATATATATAGCGTTCAAATCTCTGTAATTATTTTCTATGACCTGGAGCTTTCTATTCAAATTTGTACTAAAAAGAAAATTACTTGCTGGATTTTCCTGGTTAACCTAACAAATAGTCAGACCCGTCCAGGTGACGCCAACCGCCCAATGCATCCAAGTGTCGCCGGAGGCACTAATCGTGCCTGATCTACTGCCACTGCAGAGTCAGCGCCATCAATTTTGTTTCTTGATGTCTTCTCCATTACAGGTATCCTTGCATTGCTATATGCATGTCACCTAAGTGATGTTTGCTGGCCAGGAACGAAGTTAAAAAATAAGCAGCACCTATTCAATTTATCACAATCTTTTTTAAAAAACATGACCCAACATCTCACCAAAATCTTTAAAACATATGGCTACCAACCAAAAAATGTGCCTATAACCTATAATTAACTAATCTATTTTCTTGATTAAATACAATCTATAGACTATAAGGGTATGTAGAAAGCCAATCACAGTGGTGGAATCCAATCTCACTAATAAATACATGCTACAAGCAAACACTAGCAAGGCTTCAATGGCACATTGATGTACAACGCCATAACATGCGACCTTCATAAGCAGACACTGCAACGATATATAGTGGCAAGATAAAAATAAGGTAACCTACCATACTCCTTCTTTCTTCCACATGCAACGTTTCTATTGGATACTATGTTATGAATAATATATCAAACCATTTTTTGTCACATCTATTAATCATATATATAATATAAAGAAAAACCGCCTTGGAGAACATCATGCCAACCTAGAAAGTCATCTAACACTAACGGATGATTCCGAAAGGAGCCACACAATATCTAACCCAGATGGCAACATAATAATGTTACCACCTCCTTTTTTTCATGTTTACAACAAATACATATCAAATAATTTCAAAGATGCAATGACGACAATGTGTTGAGGACTTCAGAAGAACAACTTATTATATGTTGGTGATACCATCCATGAAGCAAAAGATCAGAAACCAACAAATGACAAACCAAACATCAATGCCATGGACTTCCAAAATATCCTAAAAAAACTTCATCAAATCAACGAAAGACTATAATTTATAAAAAGAAATTTAAGGTATGCATCTAAATATCCAATAGTCAACCATGTTATTAATTTTTTTATTACAGTGAACTAACCTTTTAATATTATTATTCCCATAATTCAATTTCTACATAGGGAAATCCAACATGCCCTTATGCTATATAAAGTCATCCATACTGGGACACACCACAAATGAAGGAAAAGAAAACAACCAATCATGGACTTAAACTAATGTGACATCATTAGCTGTCATACAATATCTCTCTCAATTATGCCAAAATCAATTCTATAGATGTGTGCAACTCTGGATCTAAATCAAAGTTAATTGCATGAAATAATTGTTATTACTTAATACATATTGAATAAAAACTTTATATTGATTAAGTATGTTAAAGTTAGCCCGTGCGAGAGCACGGGTTGATGGACTAGTGACTCTAAAATAAAGAGCAAGGGCACCAAAAAAGATTCAAGAAAAGGGCCCGCTAAAGCACATGTAAGCCGGAACTTGCAGTGACCAACAGCCATCAGGAGGAAGAAATCTTCTGAAGACGGAGTACTAGAAGATAACAACTTGAGAAAGATTTATCCGCATCGAAGTTGAGGCTAGGGTAGGCCATCCTATCGGTCAGTAGCTGTCAAACTCACACTGCTCGATTGAATTCTTTCCAGATCGGAAAACTTGGTGTGCACATTTCGAAAGGAACTGGGACCCAGATTCTAGAGTACAGTATCCAAGCATGACCGACACACTTGCATGCATATAGCAATATGGCGCTTCACGATCACAGCATGCACATTCGACATGGTCTTGAAGTTGTAATTTTTTTTTTTTTGTGCACACACAAGAAACAGGAGGTGGTTGTGGTAGCGCTATGTGGGCCCAGTGCAACCGCTCTCATCAGCTTTTTTTTGAAAAGAGGATAAATCCTCGGCTTTTTAAGAAAGCAGGTCTAATACACACTGGGTAAGCCAGTTTTCCAGAAAAGAGCAGCACTAAGCAAAAAAGAAACAGCACACCGCCTTGGTGGCCTAAGCAGTGACCTCAGGGCCTGCTTAGTTGGCATCCAATTCTTGCCAAACCAAAATCATGACGTGCCAAATTTATGGTCATTAATTTGTTCATTGCCAAAGAATTGGTGTCATCAATTTTTATGCCAAAGTTTTGGCAAGTTTCTATAATTTTCTTAAACTACATATAAAAGACAAATTTGGTAAGTCTTCATTTTGGCAACCAACCAAGTGCTATTTTAAAGTTTTTGCCAAGGTTTTGGCAACCATGATTTGACATGCCATAGGTTTGGCTTGCCCTAGTTCTGGCTTGCAAATTTTAGATCCTAGCCAAGGAAGCTCTCGGTTACAAGACAAAGAGTTACAGTTCAGCTATGTCTGATGCCTCCGCCGAGCTTGGCTCAAATGACTTAAGCCACTTCAGGAACTCCGGCTTTATAAACTCCAGGCGCTCTCTGTCCTCTTCCTTCGTCAGGAGGATGGACCACTTCTACATCAAGGATACTCTCATCAGCTCTTCAGATAATGAGCAGTGAATAATAATGGCTATGATTTGTCCACCGGCATATGTATAGTTTCGTTGAAACGCCACATGGACTTTGTTAAGTGTGTAGCATATTAATTTTAATATCTAAATTTCATCTCGAAGCAGTACAGTCTACCATTCATCCGTCAACTCTAATCATAATGTCAGTTTTAGTTCTTGCAGGTCGCACCAGTGATTGCTGTAGGTAGCAGCTAATCGCGTGATGCCACTGAATTGGTCACTCGAGGTACTCGCTACATTCCTGATGCCTCCCATGCCAATAGCCAATAGGATCCAGTTGTTGTTGCTAGCACATTCAACTATTTAATTTGTATCATAACCAGGTCTTCACTATGCTTGCTATCACGGATGTTGTATCTTGCGAGACGGAGCTGTCAGCTAGTCACTATATATGATGTGACTGCCTGTAAAGTACAGCAGATATACATGCCTTTACTGCACATAACTATATATAGCTCCCGCATACTGACGACAGGAGAGGGCACTTCTTGTAGCTACACATGTCATTACACGAGAAGTTCTATTTTCTTTTTATTGTAGCGATACCTGTAACTGAAGGCAGTACCAAAAGAAATAGATGCAACATTAGTCTCTTTCTTGCATTGAATCCATCACATTTCCATACAAAATAGATTCTACCTTAGACAACTAATTAATTTTCTCTCTAATTTGTCCAGAGAATGTAATTCGCTGTCTATTTAAATTATTTTGTATGCAAGACTTGCCTGCAAAATATGAATTTTTATAACATGTGGCCATCCTCAGGGTGATAGGAAGCTAGGATGGTGATCTCAGCTGCGCCAGTGATCTCTGCTGGGATGGCTTTGTGAGACAAGCTGACTCTGGAGGATGGAGGGTGTCATTTCTCCTACGAGACTGTGCCACAAGAGAAGAATGGCAAAGTAAAATCCTGGCCCAAGAGGTTTCAGCAGTCCAACAACCGTTATCGTGGACCTGAGTTGATCAATGGCTGAGTGATGCACATGTCACCAATACTGTATATTCCGAGATGGAGCCGCTAACCATTGACCTGTCCACACTGGACAAAATGTCAGTTTCGGTTGTTGCTGGATGCAGCAGAATTAGCTCCAGGTACAAGATCGTCTTCGGAAACCACAACTCTGCCTGCTCTAGCTACACCCTACTCTCCTGTTGCATCTCACGCCCAAAGGATCCAATTGTTGTTGCTAGCATGACCAACTAAGGCCTTGTTCAGATTGCAAATTATTGCAATCAGAAAGTACTGTAGCATTTCGTTTGTATTTGGCAAATATTATCCAATCGTGGCCCAATTAGATTCAAAAGATTCGTCTCGTAATTTACAACTAAACTATGTAATTAGTTATTTTTTTTACTTATATTTAGTGCTCCATATATACGGATAAAAATTGATGTGATGGAGAGAGAGTGGAAAAACTTGCGCAAATTCACCAAAGAGAACAAGGCCTAATTTAATTTGAAGTCTTCACTCTGCTTGCCGTCATGTATGCTGTCTTGCGTGATGGAGCCAGTGACTATATATCATTTGTCTAGCAGTGCCCATTCGAAGGACAATATAGACATGCTTTTATTGTACATAACACTAGTACACAGAGTATTTGTGTTGACGGTGGGGTTTCATTTTTACAGGCGGTTTTAGTTGACAAACGCCTCTGCAAATCGACCAGCGCTCCCCAGCCTTAGAACCGCCAAAGTGAAAAAGTAATATCACTGGGCGGTTCATTATGCCAACCGCCGATGCAAATGGTCACATTTACACCGGGCGGTTTGTATAATGAACCGCCAAAGGATAATGACCATTATCACCGGCGGTTGCTAACACCACCGCCTGTGAAAACATGGGACATTTTCACAGGCGGTTGGCTTATGTCAACCTGCCTGTGCTGTTATTCACCTATATATACCTACCTTCTTCCTCCTCTCCCACCTCCAACAGAACTGTAGGCCGAGCACTTAGCCATGGCTGGAGCTTTGGAGGTCCAGATTTGAGCCAATACAAGGGGAGAGGTTTTGATCATGATTTCTTTGGAGGAGGTAGCTAAAAAGGTTAGTTTATGTGTTTCTTGCCTCATTTCCTTCTTTTTTTCCTCAATTCCCACCACTTTAGAGATCTAGGGTTTCACCTCAAGAGAGAGAAGAGCTCAAGAGAGAGAAGAGTAGCTAGGTTTTTTTTCTTCAATAATTCTAGTCACTTTTTATTTAGGGGTTCACCTTTTGTAGCTATGGTTTATCTTTTTTAAGTTTTATTAGCTACTCTTATTTAATTGTTTAGTGTTATTTATTTATATTTAGTTTAATTAGCTGGTAGTGATATTTTTAGCTAGGTTGTTATTAATTAATCTAGTTTTAGTTATTTTTAAATTTTTCTAGATCTTGAGGCTTTGAATTAGTTTTTATTTAATTATTTAGTTATGTTTCGTTAAATTAAGTAGTGGTGATGCTTTTATTAGGGTTTTAGTTACTAGTCTTGCTTTAATTTTTTTTGGTTTCATCTAAAAAATTGATGCTTTAATTATTTTGTTATGTTTATTCATATTTAGTTTAATTAGCTAGTAGTGATGTTTTTAGCTAGGTTGTTATTAATTAATCTAGTTTTAGTTATTTAGAATTTGTCTAGATCTTGAGGCTTTGAATTAGTTTTTGTTTAATTATTGATTTTTGTTTCGTTAAATTAAGTAGTGTTGAGGCTTTTATTAGGGTTTTAGTTACTAGTCTTGTTTTTAATAGTTTTGGTTTCATCTAATAAATTGATGCTTTAGTTTTTTTTTATTATATATTGTTTAATAAAGTATTGCTGGTTATTTTATTAGTAACTAGTCTTGCTCGGATATGTACTATTTCAGAAATATACAAGTGAGGAGTCATTTTCATCTATATATACTCTTTTGAACGAGTATACTGATCATACAAAGGTTAGTTAATAATTAATATAAATAAGCATCTATGTCTACTTTGTAGTGTTTACAATATATAAATCTACTAAACTTTTAACGTATAACGATGGATAGAGCCTTACGGATGTATAACTTAGACAAAGTAGATCCATCATACATACCGAGGTTCGAAGTTTATCGATGCTTGCGAAAAACCATGCTTTGAGAACACGAAGAGACACATATATTGCCCTTGCTCGGATTGCGGGAATATTGTTGTTTATGAAGACACAAAACCAATCTTAAATCATTTGGTCCGCCGAGGATTTATGGAAGATTACTTGATTTGGACAAAGCATGGAGAGGGTAGCTCTACGCCGTATACGATTGGAGACCCCGTGAATCTCGTGAGCGAATGGCCCGATATGCTTGTTGATGATATTAGTCGGTTCCTACATGAGACTCATCACCATTGTCCCAAAGCAGAGTGAACATGTTGTGCCTGATGTTCATGATGATGCGAATGTTGGAGGAACCGAGGACAACAGAACTGAAATGATGGATGAAGATGCGGAACTGATGGCTGCACTATTGCGTCGTCATACAGATCCATCAATGTTCTTTATGAAAGGTATGGAGGCCTTGGAGAAGGCAGCAAAGAAAGCCATTGTACGATGAGACTAAAGGTTGTACAAAAGAGTTCACAACTTTACGATGCCTCTTTGAAGCCGTTGATGTTGAAAGCAAGATATGGATGGTCCGATCCCAGCTTCGATGCATTATTGAGTACTCTCAGAGATATGCTTCCAAAGGAGAACAAAGTGCCTGCTAACACGTACTATGCAAAGAAGCTAATCAGTCCACTTACTATGAGTGTCCAGAAGATCCACGCTGGTCGAAATCACTGTATCCTATATCGAGGTGATTACAAAGACTTGGACAACTGTCCAAATTATGGTGCAAGTCGGTACAAGACGAAAAAAAGACTATCTACAAGAAGAGAATGCAGCCTCCATTTCTAAAGGGAAAAAAGAAAAAGAAGACTCAAATGAGTTCAAAACCCCGCACTAAAAAAAAATGAAGAAGAAGACTACTACGCACGAGAAGGGTTCCCTCGCTATGGTCATGTGGTACCTTCCAAGTAGTAGATCGGTTGAGGTGTTTGTTCGCAAACCCCGAGGACGCAGAGCTTATGACTTGGCATGCTTCTGATAAACACAAAGTAGATGGAAAGCTTCGACATCCTCTGCGGATGGCAAGCAATGGCAAAAATTCAATGAGGACCACCCAGAATTTGCTAAGGAGAAGAAATGTCGGGTTCGCACTTGTGTACCGATGGAATGAATCCCTTTGCTGAAAGGAGCAATAAGCACAGCACATGGCCGGTGATCCTCACCATCTACAATCTACCTCCACACTTGCTACAAAAGCGAAAATATCTTTTGCTAACCATTCTTATTTCTGGACCTACACAACCTGGTGTTGACATGGATGTATTCTTGGAGCCATTAATGGAGGAAATGAGAATATTATGGGATATAGGTGTCGCCATGTTGGACGAATACCGGAAAGAGTCATTCACACTAAGAGCAATTATTTTTGTTACAATCAACAATTACTCAGCTCTCTTTGTATTGTCGGGGGGACAGTTCAAGGGCAAGGTTGGTTGTGTAGTATGCTTGGATGAAACATTTTATGTGTCCCTCGGTGCCTCCAACAAGATAGTGTACATGAGACACAAAGCGTTTCTTATCACAAGGTCATAGGTACCGCTTGCGAAAAGATGGATAAGTACTTTGACAATCATGATGAACTAAGGTCCACTGCTCCATCAGGTAATAGTAAAGGTCACAGAGTATATGAGATAGTTAAGAACATCAAGTTTGTATTTGGTAAGAAGACAAAAGATGGAAAAGTAAGAAAGGATATAAAGCCAACTCCTGGGGCTACATTCAAGAAGATGTCAATTTTCTTTAAGTACTTGCCATATTGGAAAGAGCTTGACGTACGACACGCGGTTGATGGTATGCACATCCAGAAGAATGTGTTTGAAAGCATAATTGGTACCTTGCTAGACATAAAGGGCAAGACAAAGGAAGGATTGAGTTCACGTCAGGACCTGGTCAATTTGAATATAAAACCTGAACTTCACCCGGTATTGCTAGATAATGGAAAGTACCACCTCCCAGCAGCAAGCTACAACTTGAGCACAGATGAGAAACATGCCATGTGCGTGTGGTTGAAAAAATTAAAAGTTCCAGCTGGATTTTGCTCCAACATTAAGAGCATTGTGTCAATGAAGGACCTTACACTGACCAACTACAACTCACATGATTGTCATGTGATGCTGACAATTTTCCTCCCTATTGTCATCAGGGCTATAAGTCCGGTGTTCTTAAAGATGGCAATCACACAGTTGTGTTTCTTTTTTAACGAGATATCACAAAAGGTAATTGATCAAGAGCAGTTGGAGTCTCTTCAGGAATTTGCAGTGGAGACATTGTCACAACTTGAGATGTGTTTCCCGCCTTCTTTCTTCGATATAATGGTACACCTTGTCGTGCATTTGGTGCCACAAATACAGGCATTGGGTCCCATGCATTTGCATGAGATGTGGACATATGAGCGTTTCATGTCAATTCTTAATGGGTACGTAGCCACTCGTGCTCGTCCTGAGGCATCTATGATAGAGGGGTACACTACCGAAGAGGCCATTGAGTCCGAAGGTCCATTCTGCAATACTTGCCTAAAAGACCAAATTGCAATAGGTTTGCCTCCGTCTCGACATGAGGGTAGACTATATGGGTGTGGGAGGATGGGTCGAAAATCATTCATCCCGTCGGACTACAATATTGTCCTCGAGGCGCATCATAGCATCCTACATCAGCTCTCAATAATGGATCCTCTGATCAAACAACACATACAAGAGCTAAGCGATCAGAACCCTGGGCAAACAGAGGATTGGGTATCGAAGGAACATAAGCGTCGATTCACGACATGGCTAATGGAGCAGAACATTCCAAATGGAGACACAATTGAGCAACAAACTATCAAGAGGTTGGCAGCTGGACCATCTCGCCAGGTCACATCATGGCAGACCTTTGACATTAGTGGCTTCACATTTTGTACTACTTCTAGGGACCAAAAGAGCATGGCGCAAAACAGTGGTGTTCGTTGCGAGGCCATAGATGATTCAGATGAAACTGCTACATACTTTGGCTTCATTGAGGAGATATGGGAACTAGACTATGATTCATTTAAGACGCCTGTGTTTCGATGTCAATGGATTGATGACAACCATATCACCGTGGACAACTATGGCTTGAGAGTTCTTGATCTAAGTAAAGTAGGCTACAAGGATGATCCTTGGATCCTTGCTAACCGTGCTGCACAGGTCTTCTATGCCGAACAGATCCTTTGTAAAGAAGAGAAGAAAAGTAGCGACAAGACCAAGCATATAGTTCTTCCTGGAAAGCAGCAAGCTATAGGAGTTGATGGTGTAATTGATCTAGATGACTTCAACCACTTCGGGCACATGTCTCTCTTTGAAGATCATCGTTCAAAGATAAGTAATGTTGAGCGAAATATCTCCAAGAATTCATTACCATGGGTGCGCCACGATGGAGAAGGAAGAATAGTTAAGTATTACTCAATGTCATGTGTAACAATTTATCGGTAATTTGTACTCATAAATTCGTATCTCTTCGTATTGCTCTTCAACTTATTGAGGTCTTTTTGTTTCTACTTCTTTAAGTCCTTTTCTTTCAGCTTGTTCAACCGTGATAGAAATATTCTTCCTCCTAATATTGTATGTTTTCTATATTCTAAAAGTAATATCCTAAAAGGAATATTGTATACTCTAAATGAAATATCCTATATCCTAAAAGAAATAACCAAAAAGAAATATTCTATACTCTAAAAGAAATAATCTAAAAGAAATATTCTATACTCTAAAAGAAATATCCTATATCCTAAAAGAAATAACCTAAAAGAAATATTCTATACTCTAAAAGAAATATCCTATATCCTAAAAGAAATACCCAAAAAGAAATATCCTATATATGTAACAATTTATTCTATAACCTGAAAGAAATAACCTAAAACCAGGAAAGCATTTACACTGGCGTTGGTCATTACCAACCGCCAGTGTAAATGTTATTTTCACTGGCGGGGATCAATACAAACTGCCTGTGAAGATCATTTCCACTTTGGCGGTGGTCATTACCAACCGCCTGTGAAGACCATTTTCACAGGCGGTGGTCATTACCAACCGCCTATGAAGAATATTTTCACAGGCGGTTTATATTGTTATCCGCCTTGTGAAAATGAATTCCTATATAAGAACTGTGCGGGACTTATGAAAATTTCAACTCGGTGGGCGCGTTTCCTTTGCAATCCACGCCGCCCGGGCTGCCAAAATTTCGAGCGCCCGGCGCCGCCGTTGAGGTCATAGCCGCTTCCGAGGAGCTCGGTCCATTCCAAGGCCCGCCGCCGACGCCCGTTCCGCCCGCTGCCGACGCCCCGTGGACGCAGCCGCCGTCGAGGTCAGCGCCGCCGCCGTCGAATCGGCCCGAGAGCTCCAGTTCTACGCCGCCGTCGAGGTGGCGTTAACTTCTCCGTCGACGAGATGTGTTGCCGGCGTGGTGGCCGGGCTGGCGGTGCGGTGGCTTGGTCGCGGTGCGGCGGCGGCGGGCGTGCGAGGCGATGTGGCGCCGTTAGGGGCGGGCGGCGACGGCGCCGCGGCGGCGGCTCCACGGCGGCCGTGGCGGCTCACGGCGGCGGGCGAACATCGACGCCGGCCAGCCCCGATCTTTGGACGGGCGGGCGGCGGAAAAGGCGCTTGGCGCGAGGGCAACGCCCGCCCCTAGCCCGAGGCTGGGCCTCTTGGGCCGCTGCCGTGTTGGGCCACTGCTGGGCCCTCCAATGGGTCCAGCAGTGGCCTTTTTTTTGGTTTTTATTTTTTTATTAAAAGTAATAGTGACAATAGGAGTAAATGACTTAGAAAAAGCTAGAAATATAATGTAAATGATTTTTTTCCTTCATAAATATTAGAAATATTTATTATTGTAAATGACTTAGAAAAAGCTAGAGATATATTTCTTTCGTTTTTAAATATTATAAATGATTTCTTTTCTTCATAAATATTGGAATTGTTTATTATTGCAAATGACTTAGAAAAAGCTAGAGATATATTTCTTTCCTTCTAAAATATTGTAAATGACTTAGCATTTATTAGTGACTGAGTACTTAGTGGTTGTGTTAATATTTTATGTAAATTCTATTATTTCCTAGTGTATGTAGAGAGTGCCTACTGTATGTACTAATATTTTATGTAAATGTAATAAATATTATTGCTTTCTATTATTTCCTTTATTATATGTGTGATATTAGCAATTCTAGAAAAGCAATGATTATTGTATGTGCTAAGTACTTTCTCTCCAATGACTAAGTACTTCCTTTATCATATGTGATAAGTACTACGAGTACAATGATTACTTCTAGGTTTGATTTAGTGTGTTATTGACTTAGTGTACTAATGACTTATCATTTTTCACATGACTTAGCATTACTAAAGAGAAGATGACTTCTCCAAAATCCGGAGAGCATGCAGATGACCAAAGCCTTGAGTCGCCCAATAAGGTTGATACACCCCTGGACCAACGGTTAGTATGACACAATTACATTTACTGGAACGATGACTTATAGAAATGAAGAACTCACATACTTATTAGCCTTGCATTTTTAGAACTACAATTCCTCCGGCACAAGAAGAAGAAGAAGAAGATTACCATGGTGACATGTTGGAAGAAGAAGAAGACGACGGAAACCGAAGTGATCCATGCCCTAGCATAGATAGACAACGTCAACGTAGTGTGGACCCAGATTATGATCCAGCTATCGATGAGGTACAGTTATTACATACAAACAAATGTTTTCATTGATCCCGTAAAAATAGGCTCCGCTCCATGATGCGTTGCATATATCGTGCAGGAGGTTTTGTCTCAATTGCGGGACATTCTGGCCAAGGAAGCAGAAGTGCCAGAAGGAGAAGCCCCAGAAACAACCGAGACAACCACCTCGAAGTCAAGGAAACGGAAACGCACAGATCGAAAACGAGGTGAAAGAGGGACGAACAAGTGGCCAGAGCAGACCTATGTTATTCCCGACATAAGCCCAAAAGGAGAGCCATTAGTGTCAGATGCGGTGGCGGCCAAAATAAGAAATGCGATTGGTTTCTTGGTCAGGGATAAGCTTGACATCACAATCCAGAGGTGGACGGATGTGAGCGTAGTTACACGAAAAGAGTTATGGAGAAAGTTCGGTGAAAGGTTTGTCATCCCTACGGGGACTGATAAAATTGTGAAAGAGTATTTCTTCAAGCAGGTTGCAACGTCATTCCGAAACTATAGATCGAAAATGAATACCAAATATCTGAAGAAGGGTAAGGATCCAACGAGTAAGTATAAGATCACAGCTGGTCAGTGGGCAGTATTCAGGGCTCAGAAGGAAGATCCAACTTTTCAAGCCAAGAGCGAAGCCGCTTCAGAGTTGGCAAAGAAGAACAAGTACCACCACCACCTTGGCACAGGTGGTTACAAGCTGCAGATTCCGAAGTGGCGGGCAGAGGAGGAAGAGCTCAAGAAACAAGTGTGGGGATTGCTCCCCCGGGTATCCTCAGCTGTGGGCTTGGGTCGAGCGGTCAGGTGAGGCCCAACCCGAGAAGACGATACCGAGCGCCGCCTGAAGACCCTGGAGTATGGCGCACGGCTCGGCATGCGAGGGATGATCCGTCTGGGTCATCGGTGATTAGTTACCTTGTACATAAGATTTCCCCGGTCGGCTAATTGATACGCCGATCGGGGAAGGCGAGATTAGATTGATCTTGTAACCCCGCCCCCGGCTATATAAGGCGGGCGGGGGCCCTCCAAAATAGATCACTTCCCATCATAATCCACAACCGAACACGACTAGGGTTTTACGTCACCTTGACGGCCCGAACCTGTCTAAACCCGTGTCTCGTGTTACTTTCTTGCTCTTGATCTCGCGCACCTCACCACCCTCGATCTCATCTACTACCTCGGGCACCCCCAAGGTAGGCTGCCGACCGGATATCGTCGACACCGGGCGCGCCGCCAGGGGTGTGCGTTTCAGATCCGTCGTTGAGCAAGATGGTTGCTCCTTCCACCGCCGCTCTCTCCGTCGCGTCGGGCATGACCTTCACCGTCGGATCCATCACGTGGACCGTCGTCACCGAGCACGACGGCGGGGGAGAACGACCAACCCCGGATCCCGTCCAGCGGAGCCGGCATGCAACGGCCCGGCCGGCCGAAACCGGCGCCTCCAAGCGAGGCCACGGCGATCCTTCCCAGGCGGCAACGTTTCGGCGGCCCCGTCGGGAGAGGAACCCGTCAACTCCGATGACGATCGAACTCATCGACCGGGTCAATGGAGGTCTGCGAGTCTTGTCGAGCTCGCCCGAAGACGCGCTCGCCCGGCAACTTCAGCGAGCACCCACCCGTCGGGTCGGGATGGCAACCCGCGCCCGGCGCCGGGCACCGCGCCGACCCGATCACCCGCCGCCAAGGCCAATGGCCATCCCGGCTAAACCCGCCGGACCTAGGGCGCTTAACCTCCGCCGGGCGGACGACCTGCCCGGCCTGGGCTCCAAAGTGGTTACTCGGGATTTCCTCCAAAGACCCCAACCGCTCGGCAGGACGTCATCGCCGAACTTCCCGAGGAACAGATCTGGAACCGTGGTGGCACCACCCCGATCTGCGGAGCTCCGCGGATACTCACCCGAGGAAGTTGCACGGCGGCAACTCGTCCGACCACCACCGGCCGACACTCCATCACCGATCACAACATGGTGCAGCTCCACCTGCTGGAGGACGACGAGTCACTGCACACCATCCTGGAGGAGCAGCCCGGCTCCAACTCCGACGCCTCCCCCAGATCGGATCCAGAGACATCGATTGTCGTAAGCGGACCGGAGCCCTCCAGCGAATTCGCATCCCTCCCGGTATACCCGGCTCGAATCTTCATGCTCCGAGCCGTCTCACCGGACGAGGACCCACCAGCGAGACAGGACAGAAGGACATCGCGCCGACCGCGAGGCGCCGCAACGCCGACCGAGCTGAAGCGCCGTGTGGCTTACGAAGACCCGGGGAGCGGCGCCTCCTCCGAGATGCGGCTGCCCAGGGCGTCACCTCTAGGAACCTGGCGGACGAGTTTGTCTACATCGACGAACAAATCGTGGCGCCCAACCCCGAGCGCCAACCTCGCCGTCGCCGCCAACGAACTCGAGGCACTTGCCCCGACCCCTCGTAAAACCGGGCTAAAGCTTTCATCAAAGGCTGCTCAAGTGCAGGTAAACAAGCTACGGGAGATGCCGTCCGGATCCTCCACCTCCGGGTCAAGCCGCCATCGATCGGGAAGATCCCGACGGTCCCGCCGATCGCACAATGACGGGGAGGTGGCGCAACCACGGCAGAACGGAGGCGGCAACAATCCGCCCACCCCGCCCATCAACCGGCCGCCCGGCCGATGCCCGAGCGATCATCAACGCCGGACGTGATGCCCGCGCCATCATCGACGCCAGGCGAGCGGACGCTTACAACGCCGAGATGGAACGCCGGCGTCGCTTCGACGCCGAACACGGGGCTTTGACCGCAGCGGCGCCAATGATCGAGGGTCCCAAACCTCTCTCGGCACGGCTGCGGTCCCATCGGTGGCCCACCACTTCCGGATCCCCCGAATGCTGGAGCCCTACGACGGCAAGGCTAACCCCGAGCAGTGGCTCCAAACGCACGCCGTAGCAAGCCGCCGCCGCGGGGGACGGAAGACACCATGGCAAACTACTTGCCGTGTCATGCTGGCCTCCCCAGCCTGAACTGGTTCACGTGGATTGGAAGAGAACTCCATCGACAACCGGGCACGACTCCGAAGCTCTTCGTGGACAACTACATGGCCACGTGCGACCGCCAAGCCACGCGCCACGACCTCGAAAGGTTGGCGCAGCGCCCAAACGAGACGCTCCGGCAATACATTCACCGCTTCTCCACGCTGCGCACCAACGTCGCCAACGTCAATGACACTGATGTCATCACGGCCTTCATCCGAGGCCTTACATACAGCAACTCCCTGCGCGAGAAGCTCCACAGAAAACGCCCGAAAACAATCGGCGAGCTGATGAAGACCGCCGACTCCTACGCACAGGGAGAAGAGGCCGAGGGACACCACAAAGAACTCGTCGCAGGGAAGAGGCCCATGCCCCCTCCCCCGCCCCGGCAGAGCCCTCGACCCAATGACCGCAACGCCGACCGGGAGGGACCGCAGGCCCGATCATCGCCACGACAATCGCGACCGCCTCGGATCGTTTCCGTGGGCGTCGGCACGACGTTAACAACGCCAAGTCGCGAGTCAAGCGTAGCCTCGACGCCGAAGTTCGACAAAGTCTTGGATCAGCCGTGCCCGATCCACAAGAATGGGACGCACACCATGCGCCAATGCTACGGGCTCGGCAAAGTTTTCCGGGAGGAAGACCGGAAGCGCCAACGCCGTTGCGGCGATGACAAGAACGGCGGTGACAAGGAAGATGACCCGAGGCCCGACGGCACCTCGTACCAAAAACACCATCCAAGAGCGTGGCCAATCCCGCGGCGGACCACCCGCAATGGAGAACAAGAGGAGCAAGAAGCTAACCACCGGGAGGGTCATGGCGCTTTCCGCCGAGAACACCATCGCTGATCCAGCCTTCTTCCCGCCATGGTCCCACCAGCCATCACCTTCAGCCAGGGGGAGGACCAAGTGGTCGGAAATACCATACCCTGGGCGTTTCCCCCGGTACTAGACCCGGATCAGCAACGTCCCACTTCGTGACGCGTCCTTATCGACGGCGGAAGCTCCCTCGAACATCCTGTTCCCAAAGTCGCTCCGGAGCTCGGCATCCCAAAAAGAGGCTCTGACCCGCCGAAGTCCCCTTCTCGGGGGCATTGTCCCGGACAAAGCATCGAGCCGCTCGGCCGTGACCCTAACGGTGCAGTTTGGCACTCCGGGCCGTTTCCGCAAGGAGAACCTCGATGTTCTACGTCGTAGATTTCGACACCGCCAACCACGCCATACTGGGACGTCCCCGCCTTGCATAAGTTCATGGCGGTCCCCCACTACGCCTATCTCGTGATGAAGATGCCGGCTCCCGGTGGCGTGCTCACCCTCCGCGCCCGACTTAAAGAGCGCCCACGCCCGAGAACAGGAAAACTACACCATCAACGAGACCGCCGGCCTCACCGCCAAGATGAAGGCGTGCCTCGCCGACTCAAGGAAGTGCCGCCCGGAAGACTAGGAGATCCCGGTCAATGAACCCCGCGCTCCTCCATCAAGAACAAGGGAGACCAAGACCATCGACCTAGGCACGGGTGACCCCTCCAAGGTCACTCGGATCGGCGCCAACCTCGACCCTAAATAGGAAGACGCGCTCGTCCGGCTTCCTCCGGGACAACGTGGACGTTTTTCGCATGGAAACCTGCGGACATGCCCGGAGTACCGAGGAAGTATGCCGAGCACGCCTCGAGGTCTCATCCTCCGCCAAGCCGGTTAAGCGTAAGCTTCGCCGATTCACGCCGGACAAGAAAGAGGCTATTAGGGTAGAAATTAACCGGCTCCTAGCTGCCGGTTTTATCAAAGAAGTGTATCACGCCGAGTGGCTGGCAAACCCGGTCCTCGTCCGCAAAAGCAATAAAGAGTGGCGAATGTGCGTTGGTTACACCGATCTTAACAAACACTGCCCTAAAGACCCGTTTACTCTCCCTCGCATCGACGAGGTCGTAGACTCTACCGCCGGCTGCGAACTCCTCTCTTTTCTTGATCGCTACTCCGGGTATCACCATATCGCCCTAAAGGAGTCGGATCAGGTCAAAACAGCCTTCATAACTCCATTCGGCGCCTCTTTGCTACACGACGATGTCCTTTGGCCTCAAAAAATGCCGGGGCAACGTACCAAATAACAATTCAAGCATGCCTAAAAGATCAAATAGGCATTAACGCCGAGGCATACGTCGACGACGTCGTGGTCAAATCCAAGACCGCCGATAGCTTACTCGCCGACCTCGGTCAAACATTCAAGAACCTGCGAGTGTATCGATGGAAACTCAACCCAAACAAGTGCATCTTTGGGGTTTCATCGGGGATCCTCCTCGGGAACACCGTCGCCATCGCGAATTGAACCAAATCCCGAGAAGGTATCGGCCATAACAAAGATGTCACCGCCGACCAACATCAAGGAAGTACGAGGCTCGCCCAGGTTGCTTAGCGACTTTAAGTAGATACATCTCCAAGCTCGGAGAAAAAAAGCCCCGCCTTTCTTCCGACTACTCCGAGCGTCCGATAAATTCGTATGGACCCCGAGGCGCATTTAGGCATTCAAAGAGCTAAAGGTTTTTCGACGACGCCTCCCGCCTTAACGGCACCGCTACCCGACGAGGACCTCCTCCTCTACATCGCGGCGACGAATCGGGTAGTCTCTACGGCGGTAGTCGCCGAACGCGACGAGCCCGACACGCGTTCAAGGTACAAATGACCGGTGCACTACATCGGCGAGGTCCTGAACGAGTCAAAAACTCGCTACCCGCAAATACATAAGCTCATTTACGCCTGTCCTCCTAACGTCGCGCAAGGTGAATCACTACTTCCAGTCCCACACTGTGATGGTAGTGTCCCAGTACCCGATCAGCGACATCATAAAGAACAAAGAGGTCGACGGCAGAATTGCCAAATGGGCGGTCGAACTCAGCGCATACACCGTCGAGTACGCGAGTCGCCAAACGATAAAATCCCAAGTGCTCACCGACTTTATCGCCGAATGGACGGACATGCTGGAACCGGTTCAGCCCGAGCACCCCCAGCACTGGAAGATGTACTTTGACGGCGCGCTCAATGCTAGCGGTGCCGGAGCAGGGGTCATGCTTGTATCTCCGAGCGGCGAAGAACTCCGATATGTCTTGAGAATACATTTCAAGGCATCTAATAACGCCGCCGAGTACGAGGCCGCCATACATGGCATCAAAGTTGCCATAGCCCTAGGAATCAAGCGCCTGAAAGTCTTCGGTGACTCCGCCTGTCGTCAACCGGCAAATAAAGATTGGTCCTGTACCCGGTGAGAAAATGGACGCCATCGCACCGAAATCCGAAAACTCGAGAACAAGTTTTACGGCATTGAGTTCCACCATATCGTCCGCGAAGAAAACTCAGAAGCCGACCGGCTCTCCAAACTAGGCTCCACACGGGCAACCATTCCGCCGGGTGTATTCGCACACGACCTCCTGACACCATCGATCGGGCAAGACGGAGGAGCGCCCAAAGCCACTCCCGCCGAGAAGACAGTCGCGTTTATCGAAGCCGCCGGCGTGGAGGATTGGCGCTCCCCCTTTCATCCGATACCTCACCAACTCCGGGTGCCGGGCCGATAAAACCGAGACGGAGCGCCTGGTACGGCGGAGCAAGCACTACGTTCTGGCGGACGGCGCACTGATGCGCAGAAAACGCCAACGCCAACGTTCTACGTGTGCGTGTTACAGCCCCCGAGGGTGTAAGAATATTGAAAGAGATACATGCCGGCATCTCGCGGAAGCCACTGCGCGCCTCCCCGAACCTGGTCGGCAGAGCTTTTCGGGCAGGTTTCTACTGGCCGACCGCCGTCGCGGACGCAGAACACTTGGTACGGCATTGCGAGGGCTGTCAGTTTTTTGCCAAGTAGCCCCATCTGCCGGCTCACGCCCTAATGACGATACCATCCGCCTGGCCTTTCGCGGTCTGGGGACTCGACCAGGACGGCCCCTTCAGGGTCGCGCCGGGTAATTTCAGGTATGTGCCGGGTGGCCATCGACAAATTCTCTAAGTGGATCGAGTACAAACCACTCGTCGCCTCCACAAGCAAGAAGGCCGCCGAGTTCTTCGAGGAAATCGCCCACCGCTTCGGCATCCTCGAACAAAGATCATCACCGACACAGGGGTCAAACTTCTCGGGTAACGAATTCGGGAGTTTTGCGAGGAGCGGTCCATCTTGGTCAAATATGTCTCCGTTGCGCACCCGCGTGCTAACGGCCAGGCCGAACGCGCCAACGGAATGATCCCGGATGCACTCAAAAACGCTTGTACCGTGAAAAGACGATAAGCACCTGTGAAGGTGGCTAAAGGAGCTTCCACCGCCAGCCTGGGACTGCGCACGCAAAACCGTCGGAGAGCACGGGGTTTCCCCTACTACATGGTGTACGGATCGGAAGCCGCCCTACCTCGAGGACGCCGCCTTCCGCTCACCAAGAGTTCAAAATTACTCCGAAGAAATCTCCGATCAAGCACGTGCCGACGATGTCGACCGCGCAGAGGAAGAACGCCTAGCCGCCTGCGGTCCCGGCCGGCCAAGTACCTGAGAGCGCCCATCGCTACTATGACCGCAACGTCCGGAACGCCCCTTCGCGGTCGGGCGACCTTGTCTCGCGCCGCCGCACGAGCTCCGCCCGGCATGCACAAACTTTCCTCCCCCTGGGATGGACCTTTCATCGTCAAAGAGGTAACCCGACCAGGGTCCTACAGTCGGGTGGAGTCGACGGACGCGATATCCCAAACTCCCCGGCACGCTGAGCATCCGATACGCTTTTACGCCTAGTAGCCAAGATGAATAAAAGATATGTACTCTGCTTTCCTTTGTAATCCAAATACATATATGATATGATGTGTTTCTTGTTGTTTCTCCTTTTTTTTTTCTTTATGCATCCATGACACTCTCAGTCCGTGCTACCCACGCACTGCAGGCCAATAAGACCGCCAAGACGCACTTTAAATCGAACTGATTGAGCAACCCCGCCCCCGGCCTAAACCTACACGTGCTAGCGGCTCAGGCGCTCTGCGTTATGGTACGGCCGGCAAATTCCCCTGGGGACACCAAAGTGACCTCTACGCGCATGACAAGGTCTACATCCTTAGTGCTATGAGACACCGGCAACCCGGGCGGTCCGGTGAGACGACAAAGTCACACGCCGCAGGCATTACGGCAAACGAAAACTACATACATAACAAAATATGACAATAACGACATTCATATATAGCGTCTCCGAGCGCAATACACATGCTAATCCTAAAGCCCCCTTTCGGGGCGCATCTACATCGAGATCGCCGAACAGTCCGGATCCTCTACTACCTTGACGGGCCGCATCGAAGACTTCGGTGCTTTCGGCTCCTTGTCGCTGACCGACGTGGTCCGTGCAAAACCCGCCTCGACCCGGAAAGCTCCACCCGGGGATAGTGCGATCGGACCAGCGCCCGTAGCGTGCCCGGCAGCGGCGCATGCCGCTCCATGAACAAAGACCCGCGTCCTGCTCCAAAGCCGGACCGGCATCGCACTGGGAACCGGGAGACCGAAGGGTAGCGCTCTCGAAAGCACGTCCCGATCGTACATCCCCCCATCTAGGTCGACGAGATTCAGCGGGGGGTCACATGGACGATCGCGTCTTCCATCCGCTCCTCGGCACTGCAAGACGCTTTTTCAAGTCCGTAAATACCGCCGCCGCCGCTTCTCCCGCATCTGACGCGAAATAAAAAGTCGACTCGACGGCCTGTCAAATGAACAAATACAGCAAGGCAGTAGCACTTACGCCGCAACTCATCGAGCAGCCTCCGCCGCCTGGCTAGCGGTGGGTTTGTTTCATCGTCGCCTCGTCGACAAGCCGTTGAGACCGCCGCAGCTCGCCCTCCGTAGCTGCCGGGCCGAACGCAAGTCAAAGACAGAAATTTAATGACGCCCGCAAAGAATAGAAAGGGAGGACATACCGTCACCCGTGCTCGCAACGCTGCTTCGATTGCGCCACAAGGCCGTTAAACTCACGGCGGCCGCCTCTACGAGCCGAAAGGCTCGCGCTCCAGCTCCTCTAACTGCTCGGCGCAGCCGGTCGCCGTTTTCACGGACGGCCTTGAGTTCTGCTTCGAAAGCAGGCCGACCGACTCCCCTGCTCAAGGTTTTTCACGATGGAGCCGCTGCGTTGTCGACCTTCCGGCTTCGTAGGCAACCGCCCACCAAATCCAGCGAGACAGCGCCCGCGTCTGCACGGCGGGCGACTCCCTGCACAAAGCAAGTATGAGCTCCATAACATTTAGGACAAAACGATATGGTGGCTTACCAAGGCACGACGCAAGGCGACCTCCAGATCCGACGTCGTTTCTGGTACTCGCTGACGGCGATCTCGCCATCCACCACCTCCACCTGCTCACCTCGAGGGTCGATGTAGAAGGTGCGGCAGAGCCGCTGGCTCCTCCCGTGGAAGCGGCACCTCCCGCACGACCTCCTCTCGGGCTCTAGCTCGACCCCCGCTCCCTGGGCCCCCACCGTGGCGCCACCCTTGCCAACGGACGACGGACGGGCAGCGGAGAGGGCCACCTAACGCCTCCCCACCGGTCGGTCGCGAAAGGAGCAAGCAGGACTCGCACCCTCGAACAGGGCTGGGACTGCGCCCTCCTCGGTCCCAATGGCCCGGTCGAGGCTCACCCCCCGCATCGTTAGGGGGACGTATGGCGGGTACCACCGGGCGACCAGCGCCGCCTCCCCCGCACAAATGGGGTCCTTCGCCACGGGATCGCCGCAAAAACAGCCCGAGTTAAACCTGACATCACCAGGAACGAAAAAGAAACGAAGTTGTGCACCAAGGTTACTCCGCAGATTGGGCTTGGCGGTGCCGAAAGGAATCGTCGGGGGCCTCCGGAACTACTCGCCTCGGGCTGCTTGGGTCGGGGACCTCGTCGGGCGCTTCGGACACCTTTGGGGGCGGCCTCCGCGGTTGGCATTTTCTCAAACACCGGTCTGCTTGACCAGCGGAGCCGCCGGTTTTCGACGTAGCTTGGCGTCGGACATGTTGATCCAGCGTCTCCGTGTCCTCGTTTTTCGTCGTCAGGACGGCGGCGGCCCGTTTCTCCGCCCCTGCTCTCGCCTATCCGAATAGACGAAGCAGGAGGCGCCGACTCCTTCTTATGCCTTTTTCGGCGAGGCGCCTTCGCCCCGCCACCCCGTCGTCGTCGGACCTTTCGCTTGACGCTTGGGGACCGCTTTTCCCCCCTGCCTTCTCGGCCTCCTCCTCGTCAAGCATGTCCTCCGCAATCTTGCGGATCTCCTCCATCGACCGCCGCCCGGTCTACACCGGTCGGCCATGTGTCGTCGGGAACATCCGACACATACACAGCGCGGTCCCCGCATACCGCATCGACATGAGCAAATCGGCTAAACCGACACACACACATAACATTATGAAAACAAGGAACTCACCGCGGTCGGGGGGTTGCCTAGGCTATATGGCCTCTCGCATCCCGTAACTCTTCAATCGAGTGCCGCCGACAAAAACGGGCGTGAGTCGCCGAAACAACACCTCCCGCGAGATCGGCTCCGAAGTCTCCCGCCGGATCGTCGTCTCCGGAGTACTCGTACCGGATGTTCCCGCTCTTTTGCACGGCCGAACGCAGCCAGTAGCACAAAACTAATCGCCACCGCCACCCCCGTCGGGTTCATGGTGCGAATGATGCCGAGCAGCTCCTCCACCGCACCATCTCGGCGGGACGACGGCCGCCGGTCCAGCTTGTTGTTGGCACACCACCACTGCTCACCTCGCTCGAGAGCTGCGGCTCGGGTTGCCGGTGACGAACCACCGCGTGTTCCACCCCTTAATTGAGGAGTTGAGTGGCAGTCCAAGATATTGGTTCTTCATTCCGTCACACGCATTACAGATAGAGGCCACCGACTACCTTAGGCGAGCCGGCCCTGAAAGCCCTCAAGCGTAAGAGATGGCGGAAAAGATTGAAATGGGGAGGAATGCCAAGAAACGCCTCGCAAAATGAATGAAGATGGATAGATGAAGGATGGAGTTACGATGAAGATGAATAAGGCGAATTTTGTAATGCCCAAGAAGCTTATGGAAGGGATGCGCCCGCAGCCCGAATCCCCGACGGAAGTAATCCGCGAACACCACAAGCTCGTTGTTGTTCGCGGGTGTGGGGAAAGACTCACCAGCGCGGTGGGGCGCCAGCCCCCGCTGCCTCATCTGGAAGCACTCCCTCCCTGACGAGCTCGCCGAGGACCGCCTGGGTGCAGTCGATTGCGCCCACTCCAGCCTCTGCGTTCGGTGGACCTCCGCGCCCCGGATCTCCGCCTGCTCCGCCCGTGCCGCCGCCGCCCGCTGAACCGCTTCCCCCCTTGCCGCCGGCCATTTCAGATCTAGGTTTTCCTATCAATGCGCTGCTGGTGATGTGGGAGAGAGAAATCGGTTTCGCAGTTGTAACATTCCGCAAATTCCCATGTAATAAAAATCCCGACTTTTTAAAAATTTTTGTCTGAATGTGTGTTGCATGTAGTATCCGACCAAATACTTTTGCGAAATGTTCTCTTCCCCTATCCCTCCGAACCGCAATTTATAAAACTAAATAAAATATAATTAGCATAACATGACAAACCTCCTAACTAATTTATGCACCTCATGTAGCGTAGATGCATATATGATTTGGGGTTTTGCTTTCGCTTGGAGGTAATCTGTTGTCAAAAATCCCGAGAGCAAAAATAAGAAGACCCAGCTCCTTAAACTTCTTTAGCCTTCTCGATCAGGGAATGATCAGTGCCGTGGCAATTTCTTGCTATCAAGCAGCAAGCACGTACCAGTTTACCACCAAATGCAAGTGCTCCTAATCCAGCTGTGCGCACAGTAGTGCATGCTCATGCTTGATCGTTGAGTACGTGAACCAGTAGAGAAACAGCAGCTCCCCTTCGTCTATATCTGATCAACCCTGCATGCTACTGTGCTTGATTCAGTAATTTATTTAATTACGTGAAGCAAGTAAACCAGCTGGCCCATTCTAGACCCGGCCCACACAGCCCCAGCAGCTTGGACGCAGCCCAGCCGCCCTCTCCGCCCTCACGTGTCCCGCACGCTCGAACGGATGAGCACGCCACCGCTTCGACGGATGCCCTTCTCTCCGTCTCACGTCATGCGCGCATGCGCCTGTGCGCAAAAGGGGCCCACAGGCCAGCCGCACAGCCACCTCCCGCGTGCGATCAACGCAGGAGGAGAGAGCGCCGTTTCCATGGGCCCGCATGTCAGCCGCATGGGAGGGAAAGCCGAGACGCCGTCGCCCTTCCGTCGGACACCATCGTCTTCTTCTTTCTCCGTACAAGCAGACCGCACGCGGCTTTCCGTTCGTCTCGCCGGCCACCTGCCCCGTACAGCGGATGCCGGACGCGTGTCCCAGTGGCGCGAGCACCGAGGATCGCCGCCGTCCGTTAGGCCGGCCTTGTCCCTCGCGAACCCTAGCACTGGCATATAAGAACCCCAACCAGCCGCTGCTCCTCGACATCCTCCTCCCCCCGCCGCCACACCTCTGCTCCCCTTCCTTGCCGACGCAGTAGAACCCGACCAGCAGCACCAGGGCGCCCAGCCGTGCCGCTAGCCCCGCCGGGTGTGCTGGCGACGCCACGGCAAGGCGCCGCCGCCGCGCCTCCAGTGCTTCCCTCGCGAGCTGTCGAGAAGCCTTGCTGCCCCCGCCTCCGTGCTCGCCGTGACGCCGTCCGTGGACACGCTCGGCCGTGGACCGCCGTCCACCTCGTCACGGCCACGACGACGACGTCGTCGCCCGGTGCCGCGGCCGCCATGGCCAGCCCACGAGCTCCTACTCCGCGTCACTCCATCGCACCGCCGCCTTGATCCATCGCAGCCCGGAGCCCCACCACCCGCTTCGCCACGTTCCAGCTCGCCGGTAGCCATCCAGCCCCGGCGGCGCCTCTCGGAGCCGTCCGCGCCGCCAGACCGTCCAGCGCCGACGTCTCCGCTCCGCCGCGCCTCGCCGGGAACGTCCATCTGCAGCTCCAGAGACGACGCCACCGCACGACGCCGCGAACCCGGTGGACGCCGGAGCATCTCGCCTCGTCACGTCCATCTGCATCGCATTGTCCCGGCTTCGTCTCCACACGACGGCACGGGACAGCCACCTTCACGTCTCCGGTGAGCCCAGCGACTCCCAAAGTCCATGTCTTGCACGATGCCTTGCCGAACTGCCGATCCGGCCGTCATGCTGTCTCCCTTGCTTCGCAGAAAGGCCGCACCTTTCCTGCCTCCGCTCCAGTGCACGCCACGGAACCCTGGAGTGAAGCCGCACTGCACAGCAGCAGGCCGAGCCACCTCCTCGCCGAAGACCGCGGCGCCGTTCCCTGGAAACCACCGCGCCGAACCTCGCCGTCCACCTCGCCACGAAGCCGCACGTCTCCACCACTACACCGGCATCCCCGGCCTCGCCGTCGGCCACGTCGAGCCACCACGTCGTGTCGCTCCGTCAACGATTCGCGCCCCCAAGAGCCTGAGGTAAGCCTTCCCCGCAGCCAAGCTTCAACCTTTCTTTCTGCCGCCTAGATGCCCTGCCTGTCCGGCCTTCGTGCCGCTGCCCTCTCGCATAGCACGACGCCGATGCGGCACACGTGCCTCGCCGCAGCTCCACGTTTGCGGCGTACGCCCAGCGCACGCACGCACTAGAGCACGGCAGCACCACCCCGCACATCCCACCATGGCCTCGCCGCCGTTCGTCAGTTCATGCGAGCTCGCCACGCGCTCGCTCACGGCCATGGCGAGCTCCCTGCCGACGCCCACGACTTGCACCCTCGATCATGTCGTTCCCATCCAACAGCTAGCACCTTGAGTTCGGCCCGTGAGCACAAGCTAGCTGCACGATCGCACAACACCACCTCACGGCCGTCATGGTCACGTTGCCGGAGCACTAGCACATCAGGTACACGTCCTTTGGTCACACACACACACACACGTACACCTAGCTCCTCTGGTCAGGCACGCACATGGCACAAAGCCAGCACACGCGGCACAGCTGGACACCAACGGCTCGCCTACCACGGCAAGCGCCGGCCGGACAGTTCGCCGGACGTCGTTGCCTCGCCGCCGCCACTGCACTGCCCGGCCTCAAGCCCTTCGGTGTCTACTCGTGGGCATCCGCGAGCATGTGCCAAAGCACCGCAACGAAACACAGCCACGCCGCCCGAGCGTCCCTGCCTGCGACCTCGCCGTCTGGTACTCAGTCACAAACGCCGTGCACGGCGCTTTCTAGCCTAACCAGCCCCAAGGCTTCGCCTTGCCATAGCTCTTGGCCTTGCCCTTCCAAGTTTGACACCACAGCCAAGGCTCTACACACTGGCGTGAAGGCAACGCCTCGTCACTCCATCGTGAACCCGGCCAGGCACGTCATCGAGCACCTGGAGGACACCCTATCTGCTCCCGGTATTCTAGCAGTGGCAGCAGGCCTTCTCCTCATAGCCTTTAGCCCAGCAAGGCCTCTATAGCCCGCACAGGCAGGCAGCTCAGCTCTTTCCCTGTCCTTTTTCTTTTAGCCATTTTCAGAAATTCTATCCACTTCCAAATTTTCACCAAAAATTCATCTCAGCTCCAAAAATTATGAAACCTGTTTCATAATTTTTCTAAAATCCTCCTCTACCTCCTAGTGCAATTGGTTTGGTTATTTGACTAAGTTTTTATTGCAGTTTTATTTGCTTCTTATTGTGAGTCGCTCTCGGCCTTTATTTTGCGTAGCGACGATCGAGCCCGGATGGATCCAAGGACGCTCTCGATGGAGGAGACTCCTGCTGATCGGCTACGAAGATTCTTGGAGACGAGTACCACTACTTCCTCGACATCGCAGGTGTCATGGCAGCACCTTTACTTAGAGAATCCTATTAGACATTGCAAAGTAGAATTGCTAGCGCTTTATATTTAATCATTTGCTAGAATAGGAGTTGCATGCTATTGCCTGAGCCCTGATTGCCTTGATTGAAACCACTTCACCCTAACTACCTAGCTTCGCGCTCGCCACTTATACTTATACATGTCTGCTTGCTTGCATTTACTCCATCATAATTACATACATGCCTTTGATATGTGATGTGTGATGGTTGGGTGACATGTGGATGGTGGTTGGGGTTTGGCCGTGAGGCACCCCTATGAGGTATATGTTGGTTTGATACGCGACGGGAGCGGTGAATCCCGAGTGGGTGGTGGTGATATAAGGAGTTCTGGAGATATTCCTTGCCTTCGACCTGTTTTCTTTGGAGATACTGGCTAGAGCAGGAGGTTGCTGTGGTGTACGGAGTGCATCAAGGGTAGTTCCTGTGGCGGGAACACAGAGTCCTGGAGGGACGGCAGTCCACGAGGGACAGTGGGATAAGGAGTATGTGGTTAGATCACCTCTGAAGGGTGTATCTAGTGCTGTGAGGCACACGGTTGGTGGAAGGTGCTTGCTCTAGCCAACTTAAGGACTGAGTAGGTTGCAACCATAGATCACGGGTTCTCTTCGTACACACCACATGCCTATATGGGTATGGCTCGTTGCCCAAATTAGTGCAGGCGACCACCAGTCTCTGTGGGAGATAGTAGGCACGCGGTCTGTGGCCCTGTGCAATTAGTGTCAGGAGGGTGGAGGTTACTTCACCATACCTCGATGACACGACCCCAACTTATATGGTGGCGTCTATATATCTTCGCTCCGGTTGGTGGACAGTGTCCGGTGTTCGGCTGGCCTAGTTTGCGGCGGTGGTGTTCACCGTTGATGGTGATTCTTCGATGGTGTTCATGTGGGGTAACAAAGTACCCCTCTCTGCAGAGGTTTATAAATCTATACGTATAGCCGCGGTCTCGGATATGATCACTTACCCGTGTGGAGGGTTCAGCTAACTAGCTTCTCTTGTGCTTTGCTTTCTCCCCCCCCGGCTAGGTCCGGCTTGAGGCCGTTGAGACGAGGGGCACGCGGGAGGCCGCCTCGTCGCTAGACCGAGAGATTGAGGGTGTTGTGAGGGAAGATGAGTGGTGAGATATGAGATGAGATATGTGATGAGACATATTGATGTTGAGATGTGAGAGTGAGATTAGGATGGGAATTACAGAAGATTTGTACTATACTATACTATTGATGCTTTTCTGCATGCGCTAGGATGCAAACTACAGCCAAACTATTAGGATCACCAGATCTCTTTATTTTCTATTTCCACCAAAGCTCATTCGGTGCTGACCACGGCCTGCACACTTCTGGTGGTGTGCAGATTTCTTGACTTGCAGTGATGTTGAGATTAGTAGTTGGTTTGCGATCTACTCTCAAGGATGCCTGTGGATTGGAAGTTCATCAAGCTTCGCTGCTACTAGTAGTTTATCGATGTTTTTGTTGATTTTAGTCCTGAGGGCTTGTATTTAGTGTTATGTATTAGGCTTATTTTTGTACTCTGTGTTGTATGACTTTGTAATCAGTTGAAAAGTGGATGCCCGTGATAGCCGAGATATCCTGGGACTATCACAGAGGGGCAAAAGAGTCGGTATTTCAAGTTTTGAAATCCCGGTTCACTTCAGCTGGTATCGGAGCCATACTTGACAGTAGGTCGTAAACTTAGAACTGGACGTCAGTCTAGAAGCCAAAAAGTCTATTTGTTTTGAAAACTATTTCGAAAAACACTTGTCTCCCTATCTTACCTTGCATCTGAAAGCTGACTACCCCGACTGAAGAAGCCGACGTTTAGGAAACCTGCCCACCAAGCCTTTCGACTAGCTAGTTGTGTCATAGGTTTGTAATGATGATTGAGTGATTGGTTCTTATGTTGCCCTATTCTTTTTATGCTTGAGTGTAGTTGTGGAAGAAAATTGTTTTTATAACCTTGAGCCTAACCTAAATCCTTCCTTCCCCCTTGTCATTAGGAGTCAATCCTCAGGAGGACATCACGGTTGCAGAACCGAAGGCCTCGAGTCAGTCGGCCAAGCAGTCACAACTCCAACTTAAGTCTGAATCAGCAGAGTCCGATGGACATTGACCCTAGTGTGACCCCTGAGCACCCAGAGCCTGACCAGAATCTTGGACCTGAGGGAACTGAAGCACTTAGCTTGACAACAGTCATTGCTCGTCAGACCCGTGTGTTGCAAAAGCTTGTTGATGCAGTTGCGCCTGAGCCATCTCGAACACCTCTCAATAAGAAACTCAAGGAGTTCTTCAAGTTGCAGCCTCCTATCTTTGACAATGCTGACAACCCAATTGAAGCAGATGATTGGTTACATGGCATCAAAAGAAGACTTGAACTAGTGAAATGCACTGACAAGGAAGGTGTGAACATTGCCACCCTTCAGCTTAGAGGCGTTGCCTACTCGTGGTGGGACCGCTTTTGTGCTATCCACTCCACGACCCCGCCAACATTGGTTGGACAGAGTTTGCACAAGCATTCCGTGAGTATCACCTCATGGAAGGAACTATAGAAGCAAAAGCGTAAGAATTCGGGAGTTTGCAAATGGGTACCATGTCTGTTCGAGAGTACACCTCCAAGTTCATTCAGTTGATGAGATATGTGCCTGAGTACACTGAATCTGAGAAGCAAAGGAAGTACTACTACATGAAGGGTCTTCCTCAAGCCATGCGAAGTATTCTTGTCGCTCACACTTGTCAGACTCTGAAGGAGCTGATCAACAGGGCTGCTCTCGTGGAGATAGATCTGAAGCAGATTGCACTAGATGAAGAAGCACTCCCTAATGAGAAGAGAAAGATGCCTCAGTCAAATCTTGGTTACTCAAGATCTCAAAGGCTTAGAGTTGGTGATAAGAAGCTACCTGGACCCCTGCCTCAGCAAGACCAGGGACAGCTATACTATCCACCACAGAGGATCACTCATCCATACCCTGTTGAGCCTATTCTAGAGCCAAGTATAGAAAAGCCTATCAAGTGCATCGAAGCAAGAAGAAGAAGAAGAAGAAGAAGCAAGCCATTGAGGTTTGTCACACTTGTCACAAGATCGGTCACAAAGCACATGTATGTCCTCAACATCAACCCTCGGCTCGGTTGGGACTACTTGAGAACAGATCAAAGAACCCAAAACATGCCAATCGTACCAATCGAGATCATGGAAGACTCAATCATGTGACAACGAAGAAAGTGATGGAATCACCTAGGCGTAGTGCTTGCAAAGCTAGAAGTGGAAGGAGCCTCGGCAGTAGTCTTGTTCGACTCAGGAGCCACCTTTTCCTATGTTTCCTCAATGTTTGTGCATCGACAGTCCCCCCCTTCTAAACGTAGAAGCCGAACCATGATCACAAGCTCTCCTCTCGAGAGATGTCGGTTGTACTATAGAATGCAAATCGCTGAAACTCATGATAACAGGATATATATTTCTGGCAGATCTGATAGTCCTAAAATCTAATGGTGATATTGATGTGATACTTGGGATGGATTGGTTGACAAAGCACAAGGGTTTGATATCTTGCTCCCCTCGATCCGTTATCCTAGAGCATCCCGGAGGTTTTCGAAAGTGCATTGATGCTACACATCAACTTGATGATGCAGAAAAGTTAAACTCTATGCTTTGAAAGAGAAGACATTGCAAGATGTGCTAGTTGTCTGTGAGTACCCAGACGTCTTTCCAGATGAGTTGCCAGGAATGCCACCCGATCGGGACATTGAGTTCGTGATTGACTTAGTTCCCTGAACTCGACCAATAGCCAAGCGTCCATACGTAATGGCGGTGATGAATTAGCGAGCTCAAGAAGCGCTTGCAAGAACTCTCGATAAGGGTTTCATTAGGCCAAGTGCCTCACCCCGGGGGGTCTCCCGTATTGTTTGTAAAGAAGAAGGATGGTTCAATGCGGATGTGTGTTGATTATCGCAGTCCGAATGCCGCCACGATCAAAAACAAGTATCCGCTACCTCGCATCGATGACTTGCTTGATCGCTTGCAAAAAGCCAAGTACTTCTCCAAGATTGATTTGAGATCCGGCTACCATCGATGAAGATTAGACCAGAAGATGTTGCAAAGACAGCTTTTGTCACCGATATGGGCAATATGAGTTCATGGTTGTTTCTTTCGGGTTGACTAATGCACCCGCCTACTTCATGAACATGATGAACAAGGTCTTCATGGAAGAACTAGACAAGTTTGTTGTGGTTTTCATTGATGACATCTTGATCTATTCGAAACAAATTAAGCGCATGAGCGGCACCTCGAGTGGTACTTGAGAAGCTAAGGCGTAATCGGTTGTATGCTAAGTTTGAGAAATGTGAGTTCGGCTTGAGAGAGTTGCCTTCCTTGGGCATGTGTTGACAAAGAGATGGTGTTGCGGTAGATCCCGCCAAGATTGAAGCAAAGTTGTCGAATGGAAGCAACCTCGAATGCTACCGATATCGAGTTTTCTTGGATTGGCTGGATATTATCGCCGATTCATCGAGAACTTTTCCAAGATAGCAAAGCCCATGACAGAGCTGCTACAAAAGAATGCTCCATTTGTTTGGAATGAAGCACGTGAGAAGAGCTTCCAAGAACTTAAGAAAAGACTCACCACCACTCCAATCCTTGCCTTACCCGACATTCATCGAAATTTTGTGGTATATTGTGATGCTTCTAAGCAAGGGTTAGGATGTGTTCTCACGCAGAATGATAGAGTGATTGCTTATGCCTCACGACAACCCGAGATCACGAGAAGAACTACCCCACACATGACCTCGAGTTAGTCTGCGCTTGTTCATGCCCTCAAGATTTGGAGGCACTACTTGATCGAAGAACAAATGTGATATCTACACCGATCACAAGAGTCTCAAGTATTTCTTCACACAAAATGAGCTGAATATGAGGCAAATAAGATGGGCTAGAATTGATCAAGGACTATGATCTGGAGATTCATTACCATCCTGGTAAAGCGAATGTTGTGGCAGATGCCTTGAGCAGAAAGAGCTATTGCAATAGTCTTGTTACCAGAGAGCGATTGCCTGAGTTACATGAAGAGCTAGAGAAGCCGAGATTGGAAGCTTTTTGACAAAGGCCACCTTCATACACTTCGAGTCACTTACACTCTTGAAGATCAGATCCGACAAGCTCAGAAGAAGTGCTCAGAAATCAAGATGATAAAGGCCTCTATGAAGAAGGGTCACCACCAAGACTACAGAGTTGATGAACAAGGAACCTTGTGGCTGAAACAGAGGATTTGTGTTCCCCAAGACCAACAGATTCGAGATGCTATCTTATCAGAGGCACATAACTCAAAGTACTCAATCCACCCTGGATGTACCAAGATGTATTGTGACCTTAGAAGCCGGTTCTGGTGGAATTCTATGAAGGCTGACATAGCTTCATATGTGGCACGCTGTGATATCTGCCAGAGAGTGAAAGCTGAACATCAGAGACCCGCTGGATTACTCCAACCCTTGGATATTCCAGTGTGGAAGTGGGATGATATTAGTATGGACTTCATAGTTGGTCTTCCTCGCTCTCAGAAGGGACATGATTCGATTTGGGTAATTGTTGATCGTCTGACCAAAGTGGCTCACTTCATTCCTGTCAAGACCGGTTACCCCGTGGATAAGCTAGCAGAGCTTTACATTGATAATATTCTGACGTCTGCACGGAGCTCCCAAGAGCATTGTGTCTGATAGAGGACCCCAGTTCACAGCTAAGTTCTGGAAGAGCTTTCACGAAGTCATGGGTACATCTTTAGATTATAGCACAGCTTTTCACCCTCAGACCGATGGTCAGACTGAAAGAGTGAATCAAATCCTAGAGGACTTGCTCAGAGCCTGTGTGTTGACATATGGCAAAGATTGGGAGAAAAGCTTGTCGTTTGCTGAGTTCTCCTACAACAACAGCTATCAAGCTAGTTTGAAGATGTCACCATTCGAAGCTTTGTATGGCAGAAGATGCAACACCCCGCTCATGTGGTCAGAAGTTGGAGAAAGACAATTCTTTGGGCCTGCTAAGATAAAAGATGCTGAGGAGCAAGTAGCCAAAGTCAGAGAGAACCTGAAGATTGCACAGACTCGACAGAAGAGCTATGCTGACAAGAGAAGAAGGGATCTCGCCTTTGAAGTTGGGGATTTCGTATATCTCAAGGTGTCACCTCTCCGAGGCACTGTGAGGTTTCATGTGAAAGGAAAGCTAGCACCTCGCTTTGTAGGCCCCTTCAAGATTCTGAATAAAATTGGGAAGCTTGCATACAAGTTGGAGCTGCCCGCTAACCTAGTTGGAGTACACCCCGTGTTCCATGTCTCACAGTTAAAGAAATGCCTACGAGTGCCCGAAGAACAGGTTCACACAGAAGCCCTGGATCTACAAGACACACTCGAGTACCTGGAGCACCCCGTGAAGATTCTAGATCGAGCCATCAAAGAAACCAGAAGAACAACCATCCCCTTTTGCAAAGTTCTATGGAGCAACCACACCGAGCGAGAAGCAACTTGGGAGAAGGAAGAAGAGCTTCGAAGCAGACACCCCCACTCTTCACCGACTTAGTATCACCTTAATCTCGAGGACGAGATTCCTGTAAGGGGGGGAGGACTGTAACATTCCGCAAATTCCCATGTAATAAAAAAATCCCGACTTTTTAAAAATTTTTGTCCGAATGTGTGTTGCATGTAGTATCCGACCAAATACTTTTTGCGAAATGTTCTCTTCCCCTATCCCTCCGAACCGCAATTTATAAAACTAAATAAAATATAATTAGCATAACATGACAAACCTCCTAACTAATTTATGCACCTCATGTAGCGTAGATGCATATATGATTTGGGGTTTTTGCTTTGCTTTTAAACTTGGAGGTAATCTGTTGTCAAAAATCCCGAGAGCAAAAATAAGAAGACCCAGCTCCTTAAACTTCTTTAGCCTTCTCGATCAGGGAATGATCAGTGCCGTGGCAATTTCTTGCTATCAAGCAGCAAGCACGTACCAGTTTACCACCAAATGCAAGTGCTCCTAATCCAGCTGTGCGCACAGTAGTGCATGCTCATGCTTGATCGTTGAGTACGTGAACCAGTAGAGAAACAGCAGCTCCCTTCGTCTATATCTGATCAACCCTGCATGCTACTGTGCTTGATTCAGTAATTTATTTAATTACGTGAAGCAAGTAAACCAGCTGGCCCATTCTAGACCCGGCCCACACAGCCCCAGCAGCTTGGACGCAGCCCAGCCGCCCTCTCCGCCCTCACGTGTCCCGCACGCTCGAACGGATGAGCACGCCACCGCTTCGACGGATGCCCTTCTCTCCGTCTCACGTCATGCGCGCATGCGCCTGTGCGCAAAAGGGGCCCACAGGCCAGCCGCACAGCCACCTCCCGCGTGCGATCAACGCAGGAGGAGAGAGCGCCGTTTCCATGGCCCGCATGTCAGCCGCATGGGAGGGAAAAGCCGAGACGCCGTCGCCCTTCCGTCGGACACCATCGTCTTCTTCTTTCTCCGTACAAGCAGACCGCACGCGGCTTTCCGTTCGTCTCGCCGGCCACCTGCCCCGTACAGCGGATGCCGGACGCGTGTCCCAGTGGCGCGAGCACCGAGGATCGCCGCCGTCCGTTAGGCCGGCCTTGTCCCTCGCGAACCCTAGCACTGGCATATAAGAACCCCAACCAGCCGCTGCTCCTCGACATCCTCCTCTCCCCGCCGCCACACCTCTGCTCCCCCTTCCTTGCCGACGCAGTAGAACCCGACCAGCAGCACCAGGGCGCCCAGCCGTGCCGCTAGCCCCGCCGGGTGTGCTGGCGACGCCACGGCAAAACGCCGCCGCCGCGCCTCCAGTGCTTCCCTCGCGAGCTGTCGAGAAGCCTTGCTGCCCCCGCCTCCGTGCTCGCCGTGACGCCGTCCGTGGACACGCTCGGCCGTGGACCGCCGTCCACCTCGTCACGGCCACGACGACGACGTCGTCGCCCGGTGCCGCGGCCGCCATGGCCAGCCCACGAGCTCCTACTCCGCGTCACTCCATCGCACCGCCGCCTTGATCCATCGCAGCCCGGAGCCCCACCACTCCGCTTCGCCACGTTCCAGCTCGCCGGTAGCCATCCAGCCCCGGCGGCGCCTCTCGGAGCCGTCCGCGCCGCCAGACCGTCCAGCGCCGACGTCTCCGCTCCGCCGCGCCTCGCCGGGAACGTCCATCTGCAGCTCCAGAGACGACGCCACCGCACGACGCCGCGAACCCGGTGGACGCCGGAGCATCTCGCCTCGTCACGTCCATCTGCATCGCATTGTCCCGGCTTCGTCTCCACACGACGGCACGGGACAGCCACCTTCACGTCTCCGGTGAGCCCAGCGACTCCCAAAGTCCATGTCTTGCACGATGCCTTGCCGAACTGCCGATCCGGCCGTCATGCTGTCTCCCTTGCTTCGCAGAAAGGCCGCACCTTTCCTGCCTCCGCTCCAGTGCACGCCACGGAACCCTGGAGTGAAGCCGCACTGCACAGCAGCAGGCCGAGCCACCTCCTCGCCGAAGACCGCGGCGCCGTTCCCTGAAACCACCGCGCCGAACCTCGCCGTCCACCTCGCCACGAAGCCGCACGTCTCCACCACTACACCGGCATCCCCGGCCTCGCCGTCGGCCACGTCGAGCCACCACGTCGTGTCGCTCCGTCAACGATTCGCGCCCCCAAGAGCCTGAGGTAAGCCTTCCCCGCAGCCAAGCTTCAACCTTTCTTTCTGCCGCCTAGATGCCCTGCCTGTCCGGCCTTCGTGCCGCTGCCCTCTCGCATAGCACGACGCCGATGCGGCACACGTGCCTCGCCGCAGCTCCACGTTTGCGGCGTACGCCCAGCGCACGCACGCACTAGAGCACGGCAGCACCACCCCGCACATCCCACCATGGCCTCGCCGCCGTTCGTCAGTTCATGCGAGCTCGCCACGCGCTCGCTCACGGCCATGGCGAGCTCCCTGCCGACGCCCACGACTTGCACCCTCGATCATGTCGTTCCCATCCAACAGCTAGCACCTTGAGTTCGGCCCGTGAGCACAAGCTAGCTGCACGATCACACAACACCACCTCACGGGCCGTCATGGTCACGTTGCCGGAGCACTAGCACATCAGGTACACGTCCTTTGGTCACACACACACACACGTACACCTAGCTCCTCTGGTCAGGCACGCACATGGCACAAAGCCAGCACACGCGGCACAGCTGGACACCAACGGCTCGCCTACCACGGCAAGCGCCGGCCGGACAGTTCGCCGGACGTCGTTGCCTCGCCGCCGCCACTGCACTGCCCGGCCTCAAGCCCTTCGGTGTCTACTCGTGGGCATCCGCGAGCATGTGCCAAAGCACCGCAACGAAACACAGCCACGCCGCCCGAGCGTCCCTGCCTGCGACCTCGCCGTCTGGTACTCAGTCACAAACGCCGTGCACGGCGCTTTCTAGCCTAACCAGCCCCAAGGCTTCGCCTTGCCATAGCTCTTGGCCTTGCCCTTCCAAGTTTGACACCACAGCCAAGGCTCTACACACTGGCGTGAAGGCAACGCCTCGTCACTCCATCGTGAACCCGGCCAGGCACGTCATCGAGCACCTGGAGGACACCCTATCTGCTCCCGGTATTCTAGCAGTGGCAGCAGGCCTTCTCCTCATAGCCTTTAGCCCAGCAAGGCCTCTATAGCCCGCACAGGCAGGCAGCTCAGCTCTTTCCCTGTCCTTTTTCTTTTAGCCATTTTCAGAAATTCTATCCACTTCCAAATTTTCACCAAAAATTCATCTCAGCTCCAAAAATTATGAAACCTGTTTCATAATTTTTCTAAAATCCTCCTCTACCTCCTAGTGCAATTGGTTTGGTTATTTGACTAAGTTTTTATTGCAGTTTTATTTGCTTCTTATTGTGAGTCGCTCTCGGCCTTTATTTTTATGTAAGCGGCAATCGAGCCCGGATGGATCCAAGGACGCTCTCGATGGAGGAGACTCCTGCTGATCGGCTACGAAGATTCTTGGAGACGAGTACCACTACTTCCTCGACATCGCAGGTGTCATGGCAGCACCTTTACTTAGAGAATCCTATTAGACATTGCAAAGTAGAATTGCTAGCGCTTTATATTTAATCATTTGCTAGAATAGGAGTTGCATGCTATTGCCTGAGCCCTGATTGCCTTGATTGAAACCACTTCACCCTAACTACCTAGCTTCGCGCTCGCCACTTATACTTATACATGTCTGCTTGCTTGCATTTACTCCATCATAATTACATACATGCCTTTGATATGTGATGTGTGATGGTTGGGTGACATGTGGATGGTGGTTGGGGTTTGGCCGTGAGGCACCCCTATGAGGTATATGTTGGTTTGATACGCGACGGGAGCGGTGAATCCCGAGTGGGTGGTGGTGATATAAGGAGTTCTGGAGATATTCCTTGCCTTCGACCTGTTTTCTTTGGAGATACTGGCTAGAGCAGGAGGTTGCTGTGGTGTACGGAGTGCATCAAGGGTAGTTCCTGTGGCGGGAACACAGAGTCCTGGAGGGACGGCAGTCCACGAGGGACAGTGGGATAAGGAGTATGTGGTTAGATCACCTCTCGAAGGGGTGTATCTAGTCTTTGTGAGGCACACGGTTGGTGGAAGGTGCTTGCTCTAGCCAACTTAAGGACTGAGTAGGTTGCAACCATAGATCACGGGTTCTCTTCGTTACACACCACATGCCTATATGGGTATGGCTCGTTGCCCAAATTAGTGCAGGCGACCACCAGTCTCTGTGGGAGATAGTAGGCACGCCTGTGATGCGTGGCCCCGTGCAATTAGTGTCGAGGGGGGGAGGTTACTTCACCATACCTCGATGACACGACCCCAACTTATATGGTGGCGTCTATATATCTTCGCTCCGGTTGGTGGACAGGTCTGGTGTTCGTCGGCCTAGTTTGCGGCGGTGGTGTTCACCGCTTGATGGTGATTCTTCGATGGTGTTCATGTGGGGTAACAAAGTGTACCCCTCTGCGAGGTTTATAAATCTATACGTATAGCCGCGGTCTCGGATATGATCACTTACCCGTGTGGAGGGTTCAGCTAACTAGCTTCTCTTGTGCTTTGCTTTCTCTCCCCGAAGCTAGGTCCGGCTTGAGGCCGTTGAGACGAGGGGGCATGCGGAGGCCGCCTCGCCGCTTAGGCGAGAGATTGAGGGTGTTGTGAGGGAAGATGAGTGGTGAGATATGAGATGAGATATGTGATGAGACATATTGATGTTGAGATGTGAGAGTGAGATTAGGATGGGAATTACGAAGATTTGTACTATACTATACTATTGATGCTTTTTCACGCATGCGCTAGGATGCAAACTACAGCCAAACTATTAGGATCACCAGATCTCTTTATTTTCTATTTCCACCAAAGCTCATTCGGTGCTGACCACGGCCTGCACACTTCTGGTGGTGTGCAGATTTCTTGACTTGCAGTGATGTTGAGATTAGTAGTTGGTTTGCGATCTACTCTCAAGGATGCCTGTGGATTGGAAGTTCATCAAGCTTCGCTGCTACTAGTAGTTTATCGATGTTTTTGTTGATTTTAGTCCTGAGGGCTTGTATTTAGTGTTATGTATTAGGCTTATTTTTTGTACTGTGTTGTATGACTTTGTAATCGGTTGAAAAGTGGATGCCCGTGATAGCCGAGATATCCCGGGACTATCACGGAGGGGCAAAAAGAGTCGGTATTTCAAGTTTTGAAATCCCGGTTCACTTCAGCGATTGAAGGCAAGAAGGCGGCGGGTCGGCGGGCGTCGTGAGGAAGGTGGAAAGTGCAGCCGGTGGCCCTACTCGGTCCTTAAATAGCCGTCACTTTCGCTACGGTGGTGTTGGGAGCCGCACCGCCCGCCGCCTCCCTTACGTGGAAAAACAAGCGCCGTGCCACTCCGATTCCATCCGTCGGGTGTTGGGCGCGCGATGTTTTCGAGTGTGTTGAGTACGGTAGGCCCGGTGGGCACTGGCTGCGCGCAGTTTCGGCGGCTGGCAGCGGGCTATACCCGTTGGCGAAATAAACGGGGGGCCTTGAAAGAATAAGATGCGATCTCGGGGGGACTGCACCGTACAAGATTGGAAGAATGATTTTCGACAAGTTTGATCCCGGCACCCGTTTCATACTTCACCTACTACCGGTCTCGGGGACTACGTGGTACCGCGTCACCTTGATGACTTGGCGTGGTACACGGTATCCGTCTTGCCGGATATTTTTTCTTTTTCTTGAGCACCTTGCGTCTCCCCTAACAAGTGGGACCTCCTGCGCTCCTCTCCGCCTCGGCGACCGCCACGTGTCCCGGGTTGTGGTTTTGCTCCTCTCCCAGCATCGTACCGGTCGGCCTCGGTGGCACCGACCGCTCCGACTTGTCGGATCCGCCGATCGACTCTCGCCCGCCTGGACACCGATTAGAGAAATCACCGGCTTTGAGGAAGACGCCGAAAGGTCCCCAAACTTGGGTCGAGACACGCAAGCTGCTCGGGGACTAGCTGTGGGGGGATTGCTCCCCCGGTATCCTCACCGTGGGCTTGGGCCGAGCGGTCGTGAGGCCCAACCCGAAGACGATATACCGAAGCGCCGCTGAAGACCACGAGTATGGCGCACGGCTCGGCATGCGGATGATCCGTCCAGTCATCGGGTGATTAGTTACCTTGTACATAAGATTTCTGGTCGGCTAATTGATACGCCGATCGGGGGAAGGCGAGATTAGATTGATCTTGTAACCCCGCCCCCGGCTATATAAGGCGGGCGGGGGCCCCCCTCCAAAAGCAGATCACTTCCCATCATAATCCACAACCGAACACGGGACTAGGGTTTTACGTCACCTTGACGGCCTGAACTGTCTAAACCCGTGTCTCGTGTTACTTTCTTGCTCTTGATCTCGCGCACCTCACCACCCTCGATCTCATCTACTACCTCGGGCACCCCCCAAGGTAGGCTGCCGACCAGATATCGTCGACAACAAGGCGAGCCTGTCCTCTCAGAGGAAGTTGGTGAGAGGACGGCGAATTGGCTGAAAGCTAGAGGAACAAAACAAACTTCTACCGGTTTGAACTGTCCCCGATGAAATGACACCGACAAGTAGAGAAAAATTGTGGAATTGGCCGCGGATGTCAAAGAGGGAAGATTCAAGCCACAAAGGGAGAGGGACATCTTGACTATAGGTCTAGGCAACCCTGAGCATCCTGATCGTGTACGAGGAATATCATCGAAGAGGGGATGGAAAGAGGGATTTGGTGAAGAGTGGTTGGGCATGTACAAGAAAAGAGATCGATACAAGGAACATATGAAAGATTTCTATGAGGAGCGTGGCTAAGGAACAATTCAAGAACATGATGTCTGATTTCCTAACAAATCCTGATCCTTAGATAATACGAAGCTAGCTAGTGCAATGTCCATTCAATGTAATGAGCACACAATGAAGGTCCGGGAGATGCGGTCGTCCCCACACGACAAGCGGCCGGTCCTCGGAGATGATTCCCCGCCATGTCCACACAATCACCGGCTTTCCAAGCGGTGCGGTTATAGCACCTCAAGTGTTAAGCATTGCATTAGGCTTTGATTAACTAACCCTAATCATTCATTAGCATGACATAAGCATCATCAAGCATTTAACCCCAAATGCATTGTCATTTCATGTGTTGCATTTGTTTGGTTAATTAATTGCTTGATCAATGGTTTAGTTAATTAGTGTCTTGCAAATGACTTGATCAAGACTGGATCCACTTGCCCAAAGATTCTAAAATGTTTTATCAAACTCTATTGCAAAAGATTTGGTGGAATTTGGAGCAAAAGAAATTAAATTGGAAATTCCCTTTTTATGCCCTAAATTCAAAATGAATTTGTATTTCAAAATTTATTGAGAAATTGAGTTGAGCCTTAAATGAAAGTTGTTCAGTCTTAAATTCTCTACAACTTTTATTTTTGGAGCTTTTCATGAAAATGCTTTTAAATTTGTCAAATGGTTGCATTTCAGTTTGAATTCAATTTTCAAAAAAAAAAATAGTGGCCCTTTTGCATTTTAAACTCAATTTCAAAAAATTATTCAGTTTCATGCCAAACTTCCTAAATGAAAGTTGTAGATCTTGAAAAATAGAACAACTTTTATTTTTGCCGATTTTCATCCCGCCCGCAAAATTTGCCGCGATTTTGAAATTGGAAAAATTGAAATTTGAGCTCATTTTCAAATTTGAAATGAAATTCAAAACATTTGCTTCTGACAAAACGCTGCAATGAAAGCCGTAGAGCCATTGCCGCCGCCCCGCAATCTGTATTTTGGGAATTTTTCAACTTTTCATTCCCATTTTTGGAGTAATTTCAAAAGAGCCTTTGCCCGCTCCACCTCTACGCTAGCATCGCCGTCGCTCCTTTGGTAAGCCCACGAATGCATCGCCACCGCCGCGCCATGGCCGGGCTCGTCGGAGCCGCCGTCCGTCAGCGTTCACACCCTCTCGCTCCCTTCCTTCTCTCTGCCTTACATAGCACGCGGCGCCACCCCCGGTCGAACACCCGCGCACTCAATCGAGGCAATCGCCTAGCCACCGCCGCGCCCAAGCTTCGCCGGGTTCCTTCCCGCCGCCGTGCCGCCATGAGCGGCCAGGGAGCTCCAGTGCTCAACAAATTCACCCCAACCCGATTCTAGCTCCGCTTTTTACGCGCCGCGCCGCGGTCGCCCACCACACCCGAGCCCACCGGTGCGGGAGGCGGCCACCGCGCCTCCATGCCGAGCCGCCGTGCCGCCCTCACCGCCCCGCCGCCCGTAGCTAGAGTTCACCGCCGCCAGCGCCAAGCCGTCACCGTGTGCGCCTCGTCGCGAGGAAAGCCGCGGTGTCACCAGTTGCTGGCCGGTGAGCTTCGTCGCCGGCGACCTAAGCGCCCCGCCGGAGCACCGCCCCTGCTTCAGGCCGGCTGGCCAGTGGGGCCGTGGACATGGGTCCCGCCCGGCAGTGGCTCACGGTCCACTGGACCGGGTCCAGCCGAGCAGGGCGCTCGGTTTTGTTTTTAAATAAAATTTCAGATTTCGTTTTTAATAGTTTTAATTTCATAGCTGGAGCAAATGAAGTCCAAATTTGATGAAACTTGTTTTGCTAGGTTTCTAGTGAGTAGATCTACCCAGTAAAAATATGAGATGTAATTTTATGGCACTTTACTGTGTAGTTTTATTTATTTGCTTAAAATGGCTGAAAACTAAGTAAATGCATGATAAATTGTAGAATGCTCTGAAAAAATGTGATCCTTGTTTTGTTAGACTTTTTTTTTGTGATGTAGTTTCTCGGAAAAATAGGTTTCATGCAATTCCTGTACTAAAATATTGGAATATGATTTAATTTCAATTCTGGGCTGATTTTTGTATGATTTTTAATAAATTAATTATAAGGAATTATGCCCTGGTAATTTTTGGTGACTGTTCTTGTGCTAAGTAGTTTTAGAGAAAAATGTGAAATCTGTTGTTTGACACTTTTCATAGTGCAAAGTTATTAAATGTGCATTTCTGTCCTGCTATTTAATCTTTTTGTGTAGGCCGTTGTACTTGATGTATTGTCATGAAACTTTTATCATGGCTCTGTTATAGCATGATGTAGCTCCTGTAATTTTTATAGATTTTTCTGAGCTGTTTAGACAGAGATCACAGTTCAAGCCTAATTATTCACATGAAATGATAAGTATGGGAATTAAATGATTTAAGGAGTCCTATATTACTTCTTGTGCACTTTTAATCAGGTTATGCTTGCTGGTCCTGTTATGCAGCACCATAACTGAAATGTGATGGTTGGCTATGAATAGTAGTACTTCTCTTTATTCATGTGATGTGTGTGTATGTGTGTGTGCCTACACACCACTCTTCTTTATGCACTTCTCTAAGTGTTTAGAGAAGAGGTATGCACATACTCAGTAAATGAGTTAAGTTGTTAGTAGAGAGGAGATATGCACCTACTCTGTCAAATGATCTGTTGATCATCTTCATTCATGAGCATCATACGTGTATGCATTCACTTTGTACTTATGCATGTGCATCGCATCATACAGGTTCGCAGGAGGACCTCTAGTTTTTGGAGATCGAGCAGGATCACCAGGAGGAGCCCCAGCAGGAGGTTCCACAAGAAGGAGAGGAGGTCGAAGCGGAGGATCTACCGGAGTGTCCCAATCACAGGGGCTAGTGACTTCGTTCGAGGCAAGCACCTCGGAGCATTTCCTCACCTATGCTTTCTAACGATCTAATTATGATTTATGCTTGTTGCATTAGGTATAGGAGTTGTGTGACACCGTTGATGCATTATATCCTTGCTTTACCATTGATTATCCCACCTTGATATACCCCTTAGTCTAGGGCGAGTATTATGCTTAGCTTGCTTAGACGGTAGAAGTCGGGTGATTTCTGTCATCTGCGAGTATAGGTGGTTACTTGTGATTGATGGAAAGCTTATGTTGATATCATCCGGTTGATGGTTATGGTCGAGATAATTGGAGACCGGACGAGTCTTGTGGGGTTGTTGGACCATAGTGAATCCGTGCAGTGTCGATTAAGGACCGTACCGTTGATGTACCCCAAGTCATGTTGAACGCATGCCTCATACTTAGCTGGCCGGATAAGCACTTCCGACCGCGAAGCCTAACACTATCCGGGCGGTTCTCGATCCGTTCGCACCGTATTGAGATGGATGGGGGACCACGGGGGGCGAAGAGTAAGTCCGAGGTCCAAGATGGCTGGCTAAAGCGATCGGGCGGTCCCCAGGTACGGTGGTTCTATGCGAGTCCGCGTACTTGTTTTTCCCCGGATAAGTGCCACGGTGATCCAGTAGCTCACTTCGCCGTGAGTGTGGTTTGTATGAGGAATACCCCCCGAGCTCGGTAGTAATCGATTCGAATCGCCATCGTTCTGGACGGTGAACACTTGACTTGAGCTGCACCATCGTAGTTATGATTATGGAATGTGGTTAATAATGATGATGGGTTAAGCTGATGATTATGATTATGGTTACTACTTGCTTGCTTAATCATGACTAATATTATAATGATGCATAGTATAGGTGCTCACCTAGCTTAAATAGGAATGGTTAAGCTGAGCTACCACTTTAAATGTTATTACCGCCTTTTTGCAATAGAGTCAAGCTATCCCCTGATAAAGCCTGTCATACTCCTTGGAGTCTTTTTATTTTGAGTCAGTCGGGTAAGTCTAGCTGAGTACCTTCTCGTACTCAGGGTTTTTCCCGCTTGTTGTTTGTGCAGACGGACATACCTTCCACGGGTACTGTGCTACCTATCTTTTTCCAGTGGACTAGAAGACTTTGGGCAAGGTTAATCTTAATATTCTCCCCAACTGCTTTTGTTGGATAGACTCGACCGGCCTTCAGATTAATCTTAAAAAAATGCGTGAGTTGGGTTGAGTTTTCAAAGCTACTTTGTTTTCGCTGCTCGGATTTTAAGAACTCGGTTTGTAATAACTTTATTTCCGCACTCTGATGTTGTCGAACTATTTGTGAATTGTTGTAACGTGTGAATGGCAACGCTAAACTTGTGCGATCTTGGTTGATGATGTTTGGTTTGAAATCCTTCGAGATTTCCGGACTACCGGGTTTATAACGGCTTAAGTGTGACAATTGCTTGCCTAGCGAGTGATTTTTCACTTATGTTTTTATAAATTGGTCGGTTCTGTTACATGCGGGGTCTACGGGCAAACAAAGACTGCTTCCCAGTGGATGATATCGAAGCACCGACACCCTGCAAATTGCTGGATACGATATGGTATGAAGCATGTTCGTACAAAGGAAGTTGCCACGGGCTTTGCAATCCCGGGACGTGACTACCACCATACCATCATACCGAAGAGTACTGCAGGGTCGAAGTGCATACGGTCGTCCCTGGCTATGAGGAAGATGTGCTTGAAATTCCAGGCCCCAACAATGTTGAGACACTCGGACAGGCCATTAACACTTTCATCCTATGGCCTCGACGAGACGTGGAGTTGACGCAGCCACCACAACCGCAGCAACCACCAACCGCTGAAGTGTTGCCAGAAACTCAAGAGTCACAGCATGTGGAAGTTGTTCCGGACCCAACCCCGATATCACCATGTCCCCAATCTCCTCCACCTAATATACAATCACCGCTAGCCAATCCTGTTGAAACCCCACAGTCATCACCTAAACCTACAGGATCTCCACCACCACAAGCCAATCCTATTGAAACCCCACCATTCAATGATCCAGCTCGTGCTTCCCCACCACCTTATGACCTCGAACAATCACCTTGGACACCACCGCCGCCCCCCAAAAAGATCCAAGAACCACCAAAGAAGAAATTTCCGATTCCCAAATTGATCTCCCCTTTCGAGCCAAAGAGGAAAACTGCTGGAACCGCCAGGTTTTTATCAGGGATTGCACAAAGCCGCAAGTCAAAGATCATTGACTTAGCTGAGCAGGAGAGGTCGTCAAAAGGCCCAGAGATCAATGTCTTACAGATCAGGAAGCCCACATGGGAGGATTATGAAAACGTCCCTGACAGATACATACCGGGCAGGCCTCTCCTTAGTTGGGAAAAACTGAAGAAACTACCAGCTGGTATAAAAAGACTACATGACTGGTATATAAGAGCTGCTTCTGTCGGCATCGACACGATCCAAGTAAGCGTACCACCCTCTGCTTTCAGAAGTGAACGAGATACCGCTTTTGTAACCTTCAAAGACATTTGGTTGATGATGAACCTCAAGCGGCTCGATGTTCAGCTCGTAACATTATTTGCATTGTAAGTCTCACTCGTCCTAACATGTTCATCCTTTAGTATTATTGAGTTGTATTACTATGATATCCCTTTGATGACATGCACTTGTGCCATGCAGAATGGAATATGATAAGGACGAGACCACTTATGGCCCTGGACCAAACAAACATGAAAGCAAGAGAACTGGGTACCTTAGCCCAAAGAAAATCTGTGAGAACGAGCACACCTTCCGGATTGGTCATGACAGCGATGAATTACAAGGGTTAACAGAAAAAGAAGCTGCAAAGAAGAAAGAAGACTTGGAGAAGAGACACGAGGCTATATACGCCGCGTACATAGGAAATGCATATCTTCAGTTCCAAAACAAGGAAGTGGTAATTGCACCATACAACTTCGGGTAAGTCTGAGTGTATATATAAAAATCACGTTAACAATATGAATAGAAACACATGTGAATTCTGGTCCATTCTTGCAGCGACCAATCGGATATGCTTCTATATCTATCTTAGGGACAGAAAAAGATGCTTTGGTCTTTGACTCTGCAGATTATAGACCTGAAAGCTATGCAACGGTCACGACCATCTTGGAACGGTAAGATAACATACTTGTTTACATACTTTTACAGCTCAAAGTTACGAAAAACTAACTAATTCTATTTGAGACCATAGGGTTTACAGGTGGTACAAGTTGAAGGGTGGGAAGTTCGACTTATCTAAAAAGGGCGAGGAACTAAGAATATTTAAATGAATCGGCCGGTAAGTAAGATATGAAGCCGGATCATGTATGTACAATGACGTAGTTAAGACGATGTTGCAAGTCAATAACAACTTCTCCTCTATGTAGTGCCACAAGCAACCACCTGGCTCCGTATTAATCGTGGATTCTACGTGTGCGAAGTTCATGAGACTAAACGGACGGTACCGCAAAAAACCCTTATAAGGTATAACTAATAGTCACGCTATATTTATGTCGTTACCAAGTGCAAACATATGATGTCTACAAACTTCCTTTCCAGGCGGTTGCAGAATCATCCAAGCCCAAACACCTCACGGAAAAAAATCTATATGAACTAGTCGAGGATCCGTGCTCCTTCATCATGAAGGAAATCATTCCAAGCAAGGGGAAATACCACGAACCGGATAAGCGTCTTAGCGAGGCCGGAGTTCAGGCGCTAAGAGAGATGAGCACTCTCAAACTAAGTCGAGATGATTATTAGAATCATCATATCATTTGCGATGAAAAACTTTGTTGTCGTGCCTGCAAAACAACAACTGTGATGAATATTGATGTATATATAAATGTTGTAATTAAATTAAATTGTTAATGTTGTGTATATGTATATAATTATATTGGTCCTTTGTAGCATAATTTAATAGCCTTTTGTATTCCTATCATTGCATGTAAAGATCATTGACATAAGAATAGGGAGAGACAAAGGGAGAGGGAGAGGGACAGGGGAGGGAAGGAGGGCGTTTCACATTTACAAATTCAAATTTAAAACCGGCGGGAAAAAATATTTTCACAAAGCGGTTGGCATAACCCCACCGCTTTGTGCAAATAGTATTTTCACCGGCGGGTTTGTTCTGTTAACCGCCGGTGAAAATACTATTTTCACAAAGGCGGTTGGTTATGTCAACCGCCTGTGAAAATTGATTTCTTGGGCGGTTGACAGGGACGCCGATGGAAATGCTCTATTTCCACTGGCCTCCCCGCACGCGGTACCCCGTAACGCCTGTGAAAAGGCGCCTGAGTCGCCTGTACAAATGCTCTGTGTACTAGTGTAACTATTGGCTCCCCCATTCTGTAAGCACTGTACAGTAGCCTACTAACCGTCATAACACACCATCATTGCAATAGAATATCCATTCTGTTCTATTTTTTTTTACGTAGCAATACATGTAAATAAGGGCAACAAATAAATTGATGCAACATTAGTCTCTTGCTGTCATTGAATCCGTCACATTTCTGAAAAAATAAAGTCAAACAGGGACAACTATTTTTTCTGTCCAAAGAGAATGTGTAATTTTGTCTTGATTAGAATTTGTATGCACGAGGCCTCCCTAGCTAGAAATGTGAATGTGTAAAGCCTTTCGTACCCCCAGATTCTGTTTGATAATCAATAAGGATACAGGTGTATGTCATCAGGTTATTAGAGGTACATGCACAGGCGAATTCACCGAATTGTCTATTTCTCTGCACCTGTGCCACAGAAGCAAGCGTTCTCGGCAAGCAGAGCAGAGCAGGTGAGGGAGGCCATGGTGGGCCAAGGCACCGGCAGCTAGCAGCAGGCAGCAGTGTCTCACTTCCTCACCCTCTGTGTTAACTATCCTCCCTCTGTCCCACTGCCTAGGCTCACTCGCTGAATTCCCAAGGGTGCTATTCTGATGACCTGCCCAGCCAACGGACCGGTGTTGACGGAGCCGCTCATGCCAGCTAGAATCCTGATGCATCATACACCCAGTCCTATACAACTATCTGAACTGGGAAAATGACAAGCTATTTTGATAGTTTAATTTCTATGCTGGGGTATTATTTCTTCATTTTGTGGCGTTCTTGCCTCTGGCGTAGTATATATCTGTGCGCTACGCACCAGCCCACTGGTGTCTATAATCACTAGTTGATAGCAATAAAAGCTTTCTGCCATTTACTGGAATTCTATCGACAATTACAGGAGGCGACGCCAAAGGGTACTAGATCAGTTGGTCTAGTCACTCCAGCGGCACCTCTCAAGTCCTGAGCTCGAATCTTAGTCGGAGCGAATTTCAGGCTGAGTTATTAACTGTGGGGTCTCCCCTACAGTCTTTCCATAAAAAAAAATTACAGGAGGCGACAAAGAAGGGAAAGTCTGATGACTGTTTTTCATCAAAACAGCCATCACATAAACTTGATATTCATGACAAAACCCTCTACGCAATAAATTTATTGGAAATAAGTTATTACTCTAGGAAAATATATTTCACATTTTAATTCTCATGGTCTTCAATAATGCTTAGATTTGGCCATTAATTGTTTTCTTGAAAAATTCATCCAAATTTGAGATATACTTGTTGCAAGTGTTTTCAAATGCAAATCTAAACTTACATGTTTTCATGATTTGTAGTAGTTATTGATGTTTGCACTATTTAAGGTTTGACTAAAAATTTTATTGAAGGGGCTTAAGTGTTTATGCCCTTCGTTTTATAGCATATTGATGATTTTGGCCTTGCTTTTCTCTTACTTTGTGATTTTACCCCTGCATTTTCCAAACGAAAGGATAGTTTTCCACTATTGTGTTAATTGATCTTAATAGTGTTAACTTTTGGATAAGGGCCTCTCCAATGGTCCTCAAATAGCTAGTCTAGGAGGAATTCTATTGGCTATCGAGACATCTTTGTAAATAGCTAGTTAGATGAGACATTAAAATAATAAAAAAGTAACACTTCCATTGACTGTTAAGGAGAGAGACCAAATAGCTAGCGACTTCCAAATAGCTAGCGACTTCTAAATAGCTAGTCTAGCACAATCTTCTAGAAATACCTCTCTCACATAACTCTCCACTATAGTGTTTATATTTTCTTATTTCTATGTCTCATCTAGCTAGCTATTTGCAAAAATGTCTTGATAGCCAATAGAATTCCTCCTAGACTAGCTATTTGAAGACCATTGGAGACGCCCTAAAGGGACTAGTTAATTTAACAATGTGATTTAGCCCCTAATTTTTCGTGCTTTGTGTTTTTACCCTAATTTCCACATCAGCAATTTAAAAATTTTAATATGAAATGGACAATTTAGTCAGTGCAAAGTTGGAGAAATTTTAGAAACACAAATTATTATCACATAGCAAATTTCGACAACCTTTCGAGCAGGCCGACATTGTCATAGAAGAAAGTATCATCAAACAAACGTTGTCAGTGGCAATGCACGAAAAACACCCCTGAATTGAACATGCACAAGTCACGCACACAAAAATCAGTCTGTACATCTATGGCAGACTATAGAATTAAAGGCCATGCTGTTCCAAAATACGTGGTTGGCGGCCAGGTTGTTTACTCGCTGGGTTCTCTGCTCGGAACCGTATGGTTGCCCAGCTGGCTTTGGGCAACGCCATCATATGTTCTTCAGTGGTGGATCGACATCCGGTGATGTCTTGCGCTCGTCGAAGTTTTTTTGAAGGCAAAAACTGTGGGGGAGATCCCCACAGCACTTCATTTTCTAATTTTTATAAACAAAGATTAGGGAGTTCTTACAGGGGAATTAGCTGAAAGCGTCAAGCCAAGCACAAAAAGCATCTCTAAGCTCAGAGCTAAAGCGAAGCGATTGGAGGCAACATTGATTCTTAAAATTACTAAACCAAAGGTCTAACTGCACTCTGCCATTCCTGAAGACTTTATCGTTTCTCATCTTCCAGATTTCCCATGCTCCAATAAGAGTGGCTTCCATAAAGAATGTAGGGTCGTGCTACTGTCTAGCTTCGGCCACCCTTGGAATTAGGCTCACATTCATATTCCAGACAAATCCAATCTTAGTCCAGCAACTGACAGCAAAAGCGCAGCTAAAGAAGAGGTGGTCCAGATCTTCTTCTACATGGGCATTGCAGAGCACACAGGTTATGTCATCATCTTCATTGAAATAATGCCTTCTCTTTAGCATGGACTTTGTGTTGAGCCTGTCAACCAGTACCTGCCAGGCAAAGAACTTAACTCTTGGGGTGCATTTTGATTTCCAGAGCCACGAGAAAATTGGGTGTGCTAGTACATTTTGAAACACAAGCTTATAGAATTTACTGGACGAGTATATGTTGGAGTTCCACAGATATGTCCATCTGTCATTAGTTTGGCCATCAAAGCTTTGGATCTGAAGGTGATCCCTGAGGTTCTGCAACTCTGTGAAAGCTTCAAAGCTTAGGGGCAGGTTGAAAATGCTGTCAAGATCTTCAGCTTGCATGACCTCATAAACACTTATGTCTGCATTACTGGCAAAGGTGAAGAGGCAAGGGAATTGTTGGGAGAGGACAAAGTCAGTCCAAAGATCATCCCAGAAGGTCACTGTTTTTCCATTTCCCAACGAACATCTAGCAAAGCCTCTGAAGATGGTACTCAGTCTTAGTACATCCCTCCACCAGAAGGACCCAACTTCCCTCGCAGCATGAGGTATTTTACTGGGGTAGTATCTGTCCCATATGAGGGTTACCCAAGGCAGGTCAGCTTTGTTGTAGAATTTATGCAGAAATTTAAGCAAGAGTGCATCATTCTGAATACTGAGATTGATGATGCCCAATCCTCCCTTTACTTTGGGCTTCATGACCATTGGCCAGGCAGCCAGGTTTCCACCACGAGTTTCTGATCTTGAGCCCCTCCAGAGGCACTGCTTTCTGGCTCTATCTATGTTCTCAATGACTCCTTTGGGTAGCTTCAATGTGCACATTGCATATGTTGCAGTAGCTGTTATCACAGAGTTAACTAGCTGCAGTCTACCAGAGTAGGTGAGCAATGAGGAACAGGAGGTTAATCTTCTCTCAATCCTATCCATGAGTGGTGCATAATCTTCAACAAGTGGCTTTGTGGTGCCCATAGGCAATCCCAAATAAGTAAATGGAAAGGAGCCTATACTGCAATCTAGGGTGTTTGCAAGGGCTGTCATCTCTTCCTGGCCTACGTTGATTGGGAGAATTTGAGACTTAGCATAATTTACTTTAAGACCAGTAGAGGCTGTGAAATCTGTCAGGAGATCTTTGAGGAAAGCAAGCTGACTGGCATCTGCTTCCATGAAAAGCAACGTGTCGTCTGCATATTGCACAATGGGATGCGCTCGTCGAAGTTGACAAGCCACAGCCCCACCACGTAGAAGGTGAACCTGTGCAGGTGCATGGTATGGCTCACCATGCTGAGGATGGCCATGTCCTGGAACACCACCATTTTTTCACAGTTTAATTCCCTGCTACTAAACGCCGGCAAAAACTAGGGGCAAATGGCAACTTCATTTAAAAATCATGTGGGCAAAATTCCATAGTCAAAAAAGTAGGGGTAAAATGACAATTGATTCCTGGAGCAGGGGCAGCAACACACCAAATTCCCATTACTAAAGGAGAAGTTTTGTGTCAGGAAGGAGTAATAATAGCTGAAAATTAAATTATCATCTATTTTTATTAGTAGTTTGTGAAGCTGATTTTTGTCTTTTACATGCGAAAACGAATATATCTTATATAGTGCAGCCAAATTACAGTGAGGTCCTCATAGATGACCAAAATACATCAAGGCCATTGGTGGCCAGATTGACATGTACACAGCCATACAGCGTAGCAGAGGACACAAGTTTTCGCACCACAACAGAAGGGGAGCATGCCGCAGCTGCCGAGAAGGCCATCGTTGGGGGGTCTCCAGAGGTGGCACGGGCACATAGAAACTGGATGGATTGACCTTGCATAATGATGGTTTGAAGTGGTTGAGGAGATGGCTATATATACTATGGCATCAGTATAATGTGCTTGTCACTGATCAAGTTCCAGAACGCTAATTAAAGGAATAACTTCAAGAAAGGCCCATGATAGAGCGGAGTAGTGCATGCTGTTGCCTTTGGTGATGCTAGCCAGGCGAACCATTGACGTGTTCCATGAGTTCCACGAGTTTTGGTGAATCTATGTTTCTACAGATACATACTGGAAAAGCTATCAAAGTTGACCAATATGACAGTATAAAATTATCTCAAATGATGGACTAGAATGCACCATTGTGACGGGCTCATCGAGACGATCGAAACGGATATATTATTTGCCATATTTGGAGTCCCGGATGAAAAGATATCGCACCTGGAAGCGGCACCTTCGCAGGAAGGATCTAGAAGACACCAGAAACCACCCTGCGGAAGGTCGGGCCCACCTGTCATAGGGGGGAGACCGGCCGGTCCCACCCTCAGACCGGCCGGTCTGGCATTTTGGCCATTTTGGCCCAGCTTCGGCCCATGGGATCCACCGCCTTAGGGTTTCAATCTCAGCCGTCCGCCAAAGTCGGTTTGATCCAAGGGCTCACGTTCATCCTACCGGGCTATAAAAGGAGGGCAGGACCCCCCTGGGGAGGCATCCCCTGAAACCCTAATTCATTATTCGTTGGGATCCATTTGAGAGGCGTCCCTTGAAAGGATCATACTCTCATGGAGATCAACACACCAGGGAGATTAGGGCTAGACTCTTCAATGTAATAGTTTAGTAACTTGAGAGCTAGGGTTGAGAGGTTTCATTCCGAATCTCGCCGTGAAGCCTTGGAGGTCTGGTATATCTGTATCTTATCTTTGCAACACTTATGCTTTAGTATATTTATCTTCTCTATTTACTTCTATGCCTTATTTATATGGTTAGTGTAGTTATTGCATCTTAGCATAGGATCTCCGCCTGTATTAGGTGCTCTAGTTATCATACGTGGCTAGAGTAGTAATCGATAGTGTAGACATGGTGTCTAGGCTATAGGTTACCTGAGGTTGCGCCCAATTCTTACGGTTAGTTGTGGTAGCTCATTGGGGTGACAGCTCTATGTGGCCTTCGTATTCCACCATGTCGGGGTTGGTGTTTCGTAGGGCTTTTGGCAGCCTTCCCCAACTACCTTCTTCCCAGTCTTATTCGAGAGTTGGAAAGGTACTGCTGCCCCGAAGTGCTATGGTGTGTGCTATACTTATCCATGCATTAGTTACATTCTAGTGTCAACTAGAATAGAACCCGAGTAGTAGAGAAGTACATAGGAACCTTGAACTCTCCCTTAGTCCTCTCAAGTTAGCTGACTATATATTATAGGATTCTCCTCTGTGTGTGATATTATGCATAACTCTTATCATTTACCACTTACCCCTACTTAGGTCTGGTTGGTATACTAGTTAGTAGATACATGATGGTGAATTATCAATACTTTAGCCATTGTTTCCCAGTGGTAAATATAAATGACAACCTGGTAATACTCTGGGTAAAATGCTACAATGGTATTTGATCTGTGCGCTTGCGGATACTATTTCTATATTCTAAATGGTGGTATGATTTAATACCACACCTCTTGGTGTTATTGCTGGGGATGACAACTTAGCGTTCTAGTAGCGATGCTATGCCCACAAGCATTTTTAGCGTCGTTGCTAGAGATAACATTGAGAGGTGTCAACAAGCATTTTTGGCGCCGTTGCCGGGGAAACAATTGGCGTAAAGATTTTGATATTGATCTTGATGTCTGCTAACCTTGTCTACCACTAGCTTTAGTAGGATTACCCCTATGTTTGTTGAGTTGTGAAATAAGCAGGAAATCAATGGTTCAACCTTTTGGCAAAATTCCGCAACAACAAGACAAGGGAGATCTTAAAGAATCCAGAGTGCCCGACCATTCATGATTCATCAACATTGCAACCCTGCCATCTCATAGGTATGTATAAACATGTATATATTATTCTAACCCTGTGTAGATTGGAGAAAAAGATACGTGTGATGAACAAAGACGCTGCACTACTCACAAATTCTATTGTGAGTCATGGTAAGTATGATCAAGAAAGGTGAGAAAGTCTTGCTCATGGACTTTAAATTTGATGAGTAGTTATCTTGTTGCATTCCATTGCATGTTTACTTTGAATAATCCATACATCTACTCCATCTCGTATCAAATCCACAGCATGTTTAGTTCCATGCAAACATGCAGAGCACTTGCATCTCTACTTAAAAAAATAAAAAAACCATTCTCACCATACATGATTATGCTTTCATCTCTGTTTGAGTAAATTCCTGTATGCTCTAATATTGTCTTTGTTTGCTATAGTATGCTTTGGTTTGGAAGTACTCGCCATACTTCCATAGGCTTTTAAATTAAGCGTGGTGCTTAGATTAAATAGCGTACCTTAGTCAAATTAGACATGGAGTCTGGTTTGATTATTGAACTAAAACCTGCTTAAGTAGACATAGGTTATATTTGTTGGACTAACCCCTACAGGAAACTCTCAAATTCAATTCGGGTAAGTCCTGAGTTGAACTCACATTGGAGATGAATCAAGGCTTATGATGAAGTCCAATAGCTCTGCGTAAAAGAAGAACAACTCATCATTCATAGAAGAACTGTAAGTATCAAAGTTTATCTTTTGCTACAAAGTTACATTTGCCTTGAGCTATGAAAGAATGTAGCGAACAAGAAAAAAAACATGATAAACAAAGTCTATGCTAAAAGTGATCCTAAAACTATCTTTTCATTAGCGCAGATAAAAATGGACAACAACCTATGTTTTAAATTCGTTGCAATCCTTCGGGTATGTGTCCACTAATATTTTTGCAGGAAACAAAGAATAAATGCCTATTCATGGTTTGAAATGAGAGGAAGGAGAACAAGTGTATAGAAAAGACCAAGATAGAAAGAAATCAATGTGATAACACTTCAACACTTCCTACACTTCACCATGATAGTGGACCAATCACCCCGCAAGACAAAAAGGGACCTTCAAAGCCGATAAGAGTAGATTGATCGCCCATTCCATGCATTGGCCAGTCGACCTACCCTCGGTGCTCTGCCACGTTTCACCATCCCAAGCATGTTTGCATACAAGTCAAAGGAACATAAGACAAGTTTGAGGTTGGTTAAGGAATATGACATGGATCATTGAGATAGAATTGGAGTGACCCTCATTCTTTGTCTTCAAGTGAGGAAGGCAATGACAAGCAGGATGCAATTTTCCCTATATAGGTCAAACTGATGCCTGCTCTTATCATCATCTTTGAAGACACTCAAATGTCAACAGCAAAGACCAGGATGACCCCCACAAGTCATTGGAGATGAAGCTTTCATACATGTCCAAATGGAGTTCCTCCCCTGATCATCAAGATGGCTAGTGTATCATCAAAGAAGAATAAACTTTTCACCCGCCATTAGAAGACAAAGAAAATTAAAGAGAAACTCTAGTTTGCAGCTCCAATAGACACCAACTCATCAACCCAAAATTAGTAAAGAAAAAAAAGGTTGATGGAAGAAAATACAACCGTCTGTGTTCTCATCTCCTGGATCAGACGGTGCAAAATAGGTCAAGGTGAATATTGTCAACGAGGAGCCTCAATCAACAAAACACTAAAGGAGTCAACCTACAAAGGACAACATGGATGAACAAGGAGGATGAACCTGTCCAACCAATCTCAAATCCAAGATCCTAATAAGTTTGGCATAAGAAGGTAGAATCGTCCAGTCCTTCATCTCCATCATCAAATGAGGCACTCATTGTCGACGATATCTGGTCGGCAGCCTACCTTGGGGGTGCCCGAGGTAGTAGATGAGATCGAGGGTGGTGAGGTGCGCGAGATCAAGAGCAAGAAAGTAACACGAGACACGGGTTTAGACAGGTTCAGGCCGTCGAGGTGACGTAAAACCCTAGTCCTGTGTTCTGGTTGTGGATTATGATCGGGAACAATCTGTTTTGGAGGGGGGTCCCTGCCCGCCTTATATAGTCGGGGGGCAGGGTTACAAGATCAATCTAATCTTGCTTTCCCTGATCGGCACACAGCCAGCCGACCAGGAAATCCTAGGTTCAAGGAAACTGATCGCCCGATGATCTAGGCGGATCATATCTGCACGCCGAGTCTTGCGCCTTACTCCACGGTCTTCCGGTAGCGCCGCATGCATGGTCTTCTCGGTCGGGCCTTTGCCGACCGCCGCCTGTGCCCTCGGCCGAGGATACCCGGGAGCAATCCCCACACGCCTAGTCCCCGAGCAGCTTGCGTGTCTCAACCCAAGGTTGGGAACCATTCAGCGTCTTCCTTGGTGCCGGGCAGCCTTCCGACCGGTGTTCGGGCGGTGCGCCGGTCGATCAACGGATCCGACGAGTCGTGGGCGGTCGGCGTCGTCGAGGCCGACCGGTACGGTGCCGGAGGGAGGCGGAATCTGCGCCGTGGAACACACAGCGTCGCCGCGGTTGAGAGGAACGCAGGAGGTCCCACCTCGCCGGAGACGCGAGCTGCTCAAGAGAAAAAAAAAGAAAGATCTCCGGCACACGGGTTCCGTGTACCACGTCCGTCGCTTCCGGCGACGTGTACCACGTAGTCCCCGAGACCGGTAGTAGGCGAGGCATGAGACCGGTGCCGGGATCAAATTTGTCAAAGTATGAGTTGTTGAATCTTTCGACTGTGGCAGTCCCCGAGACCGCTTGTCATCTTCTAGGGTCCAAACTTTGGTTTCGCCGGGTGCGGGGCCTGCGACCAGCGGTCGAAGCTGTGGGCCGGCCCACCGGGCCTAGCATCCTTCGGGAAACACCGCGGTCCAGCCCCGGCGGATAACCACGGAGCGGGCGCGGCGCGGTTTCCCACGGAAGGAAGGCGAAGCGGCGCGGCCTTGGCGCCCGACACCGCATCCACGAGATCTATTTTAAGACCGGGCATGGCCTTTCGGTCCACACTCTTTGCCTTCCTCTCGACGCCTCGCAAACCCAGCGCCTCTTCACCTTCCTACGCACAACCAACCTTTCTCTCCCACATCACCGGGCGCTCCCAATCCGAAACCTAGATCCGAAATGGCCGGGCGGCAGGGGCAAAGCGTGGTTCCGCGGGCGGCGGCGGCGCATCGGGCGCGGGCGGAGATCCGGGCGCGGAGGTCCGCCTAACGCGGAGGTGGAGTGGGCTACTGACCTGCGCACGCGGGGCGGTCCTCGATGAGCTTCGTCCACGACGGTGCTGCCCGACGAGGCGCTGCGGGCCGGCTGGCGCCCCACCGTGGGTGAGTCCTTCCCCACCCCGCGAACGGTAATGAGCTCGTAGTGTTTGCGGATTATTTCCGCCGCGGGGTTCGGGCTGCCGGCGCACCCCCTTCCTCCGGAAGCTTCTTGCATACTACAAGATCCGGCTCATTCATCTCCACCCCAACTCCATTCTTCATCTTTTCTGTTTTTCATCCATTTTTGCGAGGCTTTTCTCGGCATTCCTCCCCACTTCAACCTCTTCCGCCATCTCTTACGCCTAAGGGCGTTCACCGGAGCCGGCTCACCCAAGGTGGTTGGTGGCCTCTATCTTTGTCTTCGGGGCGGGATGAGGAACCAAGATGCGGGACTGCCCTCGGCTCTTCCATCAAGGGATGGAACACCCAATGGTTCGTTGCCGCAACCCCGCTCCACGCATCTCCAATGAGGTAAACGAGTGGTGGAGCGCCAACGCCAACCGGTCCGAGCGGCCATCATCCGCCAACATGGTGCGGTGGAGGAGCTGCTTCGGCATCATCCGCCCCATGAACCTCGACGGGGTGGCGGTGGCTATCAGCTTCGTCTTTGCGGCGCATCCACCATGCAAGGAGCGCGAGCACCGGGGTACGAGTACTCGGGGACAAGGACCCTACGCGTGAGGCAGCGGAGGCGTCTCTAAGGAGGTTCTCTTGCGGCGGCTCACGCCGTTTTTAAATCGTACCCACCAGGAGCTCGGGTATGCACGAAGCCCCTACAGCTGGGCAATCCGCGACCGGGCGGTGAGTTTCTGCTTTGTTATAGTATTATGCGTGTGATTGGCCGACCGCTCAAGCCGCCCGTTTATGCAGATCGAGCCGTTTATGTGTCGGATGTGCCCGACGACACTGGCCGACCGGTGTAGACCGGCGGCGATCGATGGAGGAAATCCGCAAGATTGCGGAGGACCTGATGAACGAGGGGACGGCCGAGAAGGCAGTCCCCAAGCGTCGAGCCAAGGGGCCCATCGGCGAAGGGTGGCTCGGGGAGGCGCCTTCGCCCGAAGAGGCGCAAGAAGGAGGTCGTGCCCCCGCCTCGTCTGCTTCGAATCGGCGAGGAGCAGGGGCGGGGAAGCGAGCCGTCATCCTCTCGGATGACGAAGATCGAGGAGGACACGGAGACGTTGGACGAGCGGCCGTCCGCGTCGGTCGGCGTCGAAGGCTGGCGACTCTGCGCGACCGGTATTTGAGAAAATGCCGACCCAGCAGGGCGCCGCCAAAGCGGCGAGCATCCCCGGTGCCGCCGACCCGACCGACCCGAGGCGGGCAGCTCTGAGGCCCCGGCGTTTCAAGCTCGGCACCGCCCGATCCGACTAATAGTACCAACTTCGTTTCTTTTTTGTTCTGGTGTTGTCGGGTTTGGCTTAGGAGTGTCTGTTGCAGCGATCCCGTGGAGGAGGACCCCGGCCGTGCGGGGGGAGGATGACACTGGTCGTCCTGCAGACAGCCCACCTCGTGCGGCCGATGCGGGGTGACTCCCGACCAGCCATGCAGGGGCTGGTGGGGCTCGATCCCGGCCATTCGGCTGCGGAGGCTGCGGCCTTTGTTCGCGGCCGGCCGGCGAGGGGGGCGCCGGCGGCCTGCTCAGTGCCCGTCCGCCCGTCCGCTTCGGCAAAGGTGGCGCCACGGCGGAGACCGGTGGCCGAGGCGAGCCAGCCGGAGGAGGTGGTGCGGGGAAGTGCCCGCGCCCACGGGAGGAGCTGTGCGGCTTTGCCGCACGTTCTATCGACCCGGGGTGAGCGGGTGGAGGTGGTGGGCACGCGAGATCGCCGTCAATGAATACCAGAATCGGCGTCCGATCTCGAAATGCTCAGCGCGAGCTACAGTAAGTAATCATATTGTCTTTTGATAGTGTTGCAGAGCTTATATCGAATATGTATGTAGGGCTGGCCCGTGCCGGGGCAGCGGGCGCGGGCCTGGAGCCGATCGGCGGCCGCCTACGAAGATGAAGGCCGACAACGGCGGCTTCTTCATGAGAAGACCAGCTTGGCGGAGTCGGTCGGCCTGCTCGAAGCGCAATCTGAAGGCCGTTCGTGAGGACGACGACCGACGCGCCGGCAGTGGAAGAGCTGGAGCGTGAGAACGCCGCTCGTGGAGGCGGCCGCCGCCAGCGATCGGGCGCGCGGGGCGCTGGCAAACACTTTGCAGCGCGGGTGACCGGTATGTTTTCCCCCCTACCTTCCTTTCGGGCGCTCTTGTGTATTCTGTGCTGACTTGTGCTCGGCCTCGCAGCTCTTGAAGGCGAAGCCGCAAAGCCTCAAAAGAGCTCGTCGAGGAGCTAACCCGTGAGGCGGCCAAGGCTACCCGGGCCGGCGGAGGCAGCCCGTCCGAGGCACGCCGTAAGTGCTATCGTCTTTTGCTTTGTTTACCCGATTGCCTGTGTCGGGGTTTTAACACTTGTTCCGCAGTTGTGCGAGAGAATGCGGCGCGGCCCAGCGGATTTGAAACGGCGTCTCGCAGCCGCTGAGGAGCGGATGGAGGACACCATCGTCCCACCACCCCACCGTTGAATCTCGTCGATCCGGGCGGGGGGTTTACGACCGGGACGTGCTCGGGGGAGCGCTATCCTTCAGTGTCACGCTTCCCAGTGCGATGCCGGGCCGTTCTACAACAAACACGTGTGTTTGTTCACGGAGCGGCCTGCGCTGCTGCCGCCGCACGCTGCCTGGCGCTGGTCCGGTCGCACTATCCCCGGGTGGAGTTATCCCGGGTCGAGGCGGGTTTTGCCGGACCAAGTCGGTCGCCGACCAAGAGAAGCTGGCGCCGAGTCCTCTCGATGCTGCCGTCAAGGTGGTGGAGGACTGGACCTGTTCGGCGACGCCGAGGCCGACGCCCTAGGAGAAGAGCGTTAGAATTAACTTATGTATTGCGTGTGGAGACGCTGTCTGTAAATGATGTTAATATCATTTTTGTTATGCATGTAAAGTGTTTGCCGTAATGCCCTGCAGTGTGTGACTTTGTCGTCTTGCCGGACCGGCCCAAGTTTCCTAGTATCTCATAGCGCTAAGGGTATGTTCCTTGTATTGCGCGTAGAGGGTACCAGGGTCCCCTGGGGGACCGCTGCTGGCCTTTCCATAACGCAGAGCGCTGAGCTGCTAGCACGTGTAGGTTTGGGCCAGAACAGGGGTTGCTCCGACGGTTTGAGTTAAAGTGCGTCTTGGCGGTCTTATTGGCGTATAGTGCGTGGGTAGCACATATGAAAAATGAATGCACGAGGAGAAAAAGAGACAAGACAAAAAAGACATTAAATCATATATATATTTGGATTACAAAGGGAAACAGAGTACATATCTTTGTTCATCTTGACTTATTAGGCGTAAAAACGTATTAGGTGCTCGGCGTGCCGAGAGTTTGGGATATCGCGCCCGTCGACTCCACCAGCCTATAGGACCCTGGTCGGGTGACCTCCTTGACGATGAAGGGACCATCCCAGGGGGAGGAGAGCTTATGCATGCTGCGGAGCTCGTGCGGCGACGTAAGACCAGATCGCCGACCGCGAAGGGCGCTCCCGACGTTGCGGTCGTAATAGCGACGGACGCCCTCTAGGTACTTTGCCGATCGGACGCAGCGGCTAGGCGTTCTTCTTCTGCACGGTCGACGTCGTCGGCGCGCTTGGTCGGAGGTTTCCTCGGAGTAGTTTTCCACTCTTGGCGATCGGAAGGCGACGTCCTCGGGTAGGACAGCTTCCGACCCGTATACCATGTAGTAGGGGGAAACCCCGCGGTTCGACCGACCGGTCAAGGTCGCGCGGAGTCCCCAGGATCGCCGGTGGAAGTTCCTTCAACCACCTTCCCGGTGCTTGTCGTCCCTTCCGGTATAGGCGCTTTTTAAGTGCGCCCAGGATCATTCCGTTTGCGCGCTCGGCTTTGGCCGTTGGCACGTGGGTGCGCAACGGAGACATATTTGACCAAGATGGAGCGCTCTTCACAAAACTCCCGAAACTCGTTTCCCGTGAAGTTTGACCCGAGGTCGGTGATGATGCTGTTCGGGATGCCAAAGCGGTGAACGATTTCCTCAAAGAACTCGGCGGCCTTCTTGCTTGTCGAAATGGGCGAGTGGTTTGTACTCAATCCACTTGGAGAACTTGTCGATGGCGACCAATGCACGTATTTAAAATTGCCCGGTGCGGCTCAAGGGGCCGATCTGGTCGAGTCCCCTGCATCGCGAACGGCCAGGTAGACGGGATCGTCATTAGAGCGTGGGCCGCAGGTGAGGCTGCTTGGCGAAGAACCGGCATCCCTCGCAATGTCGTACACTGTGTTACAAGGCGTCGGCTACGGGCGGTCGGCGATAAAAATCCAGCTCGGAAGGCTCTGCCCGACCAGGTTCGAGGCGCAATGGCTTCCACAGTCCAGCATGTATTTCTTTTAGTATCTTCAAGCCTTCGGGCTGCGAACGCACTTTTGCGAAACGTTAGCGTTGGCGTTCTGCGCATCGGCGAGCCCTCTACCGGGGCGTAGTGCTTGCTCCGCCGTATCAAACGTTACGTCTCGGTTTGTCGGGATCGGGACCTCGAGTTGGTGAGGTATCGATGAACGGGAGCGCCGTCTTCGGCGTCGCCTGGCCTCGGCGAGTGCGACCGCCTTCTCCGCAGTGGGTCGGGTTGGGCGTCGCTCCGTCTTGGCCGATAGATGGTGTCGAGAGATCGTGCGCAAATACGCTGGGCGGAATGGCTGCTCGTGTAGAGCCTAACTTGGAGAGCCGATCGGCCTCGAAGTTTTCTTCCCGAACGATGTGGTGGAACTCAATGCCGTAGAATTTGTTCTCGAGTTTCCGGATTTCCGAGCAAAGGGCGTCCATTTTCTCGCCGGTGCAAGACCAGTCTTTGTTTGCTGGTTGACGACCAGCGCCGAAGTCGCCGAAGATTTCCGAGGCGTTTGATCCCCGTGGATATAGCAATCTTGATGCCGTGAATGGCAGCTTCGTACTCGGCGGCGTTGTTAGATGCCTTGAAATGTATTCTCAAGACGTATCGGAGTTCCTCGCCGCTTGGAGATACAAATACGACCCCCGCACCAAGCACCGCTCACATTTAGCGCACCGTCAAAGTACATCTTCCAAAGGCTGGGGGTGCTCGGGTGGGACCAAGTTCTCGCATGTCTGTCCCACTCGGCGATGAAGTCGGCGAGCGCTGGGATTTTATCGTCCGGCGGCTCGCGTATTCGACGGTGTATGCGCCCGATTTCAAGCGCCCATTTGGCGACTCTCCCGTCGACTTCCTTGTTCTTTATGATGTCGCCGATCGGGTAATGGGACACCACCGTTATCTTGTGGGATTGAAGTAGTGGTTCACCTTACGTGACGTCGGTGGGGCGGGCGTAGATGAGCTTTTGTATTTGCGGGTAACGAGTTTTGGACTCGTTCAGGACCTCGCTTATGTAGTAGACCGGGCGCTGCACCTTGAATGCATGCCCGGGTTCGCCACGCTTCGACGACCGCCGTGGAGACCACCCGATTCGTTGCTTTGCGATGTAAAGGAGGAGATCCTCACCGGGTAGCGGAGCCGTTAAGGCGAGGGCGTCGTCAAGAAGACCTTGAGCTCCTTGAATGCCTCGTCGGCCTCTGGGGTCCAAACAAACTTGTCGGACGCTCGGAGTAAGCGGAAGAAAGGCATGGCCCTCTCCTAGCTTGGAGATGTACCGACTTAGGGCTGCCAAGCAGCCGGCGAGCTTCAGTACTTCCTTGATATTGGTTGGCGGCAACATTTTGGTTATGGCCGACACCTTCTCGGGTTTGGTTCGATACCGTGGTCGCTGACCGTATTCCCGAGCGGGATTCCCGAGGAAGCTCGAAAATGCACTTGTTTGGATTGAGTTTCCATCGATACACTCGGAGACTTTTGAATGTTTGGTCAAGGTCGGCGATTAAGCTATCGGCGGTTTTAGATTTTACCACAACGTCGTCGACGTAGGCCTCGACGTTGACGCCTATCTCGATCCTTCGGGCATGCTTGAATTGTCCGGCACGTACGCCGCCCCAGCATTCTTTAGGCCGAAGGACATCGTCGTGTAGCAATAGGGCGCCGAATGGAGTTATGAAGGCCGTCTTGACCTGGTCGGACTCCTTTAGAGGGCGATCTGGTGATACCCGGAATAGCGATCAAGAAACGAGGAGTTCGCAGCCGGCGGTGGAATCTACGACCTCGTCGATGCGAGGGAGAGTGAACGGGTCTTTAGGGCAAGGTTTGTTAAGATCGGTGTAATCAACGCACATTCGCCATTCTTTATTGCTTTTTATGACGAGGACTGGGTTTGCCGGCCACTCGGCGTGATACACTTCTTTGATAAAACCGGCGGCTAAGAGCCGGTTGATTTCTACCCTAATAGCCTCTTTCTTGTCCGGGGCGAATCGGGCGGAGCTTCTCGCTTGACCGGCTTGGCGGAGGATGAGACCTTCCGGGCGTGCTCGGCATACTTCCTGGTACTCCGGGCATGTCCGCGGGTTTCCATGCGAACACGCCCACGTTGTCCCGGAGGAAGGCGACGAGCGCGTCTTCCTATTTGGGGTCGAGGTTGGCGCCCGATCCGAGTGACCTTGGAGGGGTCACCCGTGCCCAAGTCGATGACCTTGGTCTCCTTGTTCTTGATGGAGGAGCGCGGTGGTTCATTGACCGGGATCTCCCGGTCTTCCGGCGGCACTTCTTTGGAGTCGGCGAGGCACGCTTGCATCTTGGCAAATGAGGCCGGCGGTCTCGTTGATGATGTAGTTTTCTTGCTCGCAGCGCGTGGGCGTTCCTCGTGTCGGCGGGAGGGTGAGCACACCACCGGGAGCTGGCATCTTCATCACGAGGTAGGCGTAGTGAGGGACCGCCATAAACTTGTGCGAGGGCCGGGCGTCCCATAATGGCATGATGGGCCGGTCGAAGTCCGCGACGTAGAACAGCAGGTTTTTCCTTACGGAACCGGCCTGGGGTGCCGAACTGCATGGGGTGGTCACTTGGCCGAGCGGCTCCGATGGCTTGTCCGGGATGATGCCCCAGAATGGAGATTCGGCTGGCTGTAGGGCCTCTTTCGGGATGCCGAGTTCCCGGAGCGACTTTGGGAAAAGTATGTTCAAGGAGCTCCCGCCGTCGATGAGGACACGCTTGAAGTGGACGTTGCCGATCACTGGGTCGAGGACCAGGGGGAAACGCCCGGGGTATGGTATGTCCGACCACTGGTCCTCCCTGCTGAAGGTGATGGGCTGGTCGGACCATGGGAGGAAGGTGGGGTCAGCGATGGTTTTCTCGTCGGAGACCGCCATGACCCTCCTGGCGGTCAGCTTCTTGCTCCTCTTGCTCTCCATTGCGTGTGGCCCACCGCAGATCGTGGCCACGCTCTTGGACGGTGTTTGGTACGGCACCGCCTGGTTTTCGGTCATCTTCTTTGTCGCCGCCGTTTTTGTCGTCGTCACGGCGGCGTTGGCGCTTCATGTCTTCTTCCCCGAAAAACTTTGCCGAGCCCGTAGCATTGGCGCATGGTGTGCGTCGCGTTCTTGTGGATCGGGCACGGCTGATCCAGGACTTTGTCGAACTCGGCGTCGAGGTTTCGCTTGACCCGTGACTTGACGTTGTTCACGTCGGGCCGGCGTCCTCGGTATCGGTCCGAGCGGTCGCGGTTGTCGTGGCGATGATCCGGCCTTCGATCCCTCTGGTCGGTGTTGCGTCGTTGGGCCGAGGAGCACTGGCGGCGGAGGAGGGGGCATGGGCCTCTTCCCTGCGACGAGGTCTCTGTGGTGCCCTTCGGCCTCCTCTCCCTGTGCGTAGGCGTCGGCGGTTTTCATCAGCTCGCCGATTGTTTCTGGGCGTTTCCTGTGGAGCTTCTCGCGCAGGGAGTTGCTGTATGTAAGGCCTCGGATGAAGGCCGTGATGACGTCGGTGTCATTGACGTTGGCGACGCTGGTGCGCAGCGTGGAGAAGCGGCGAATGTATTGCCGGGCGTCTCGTTGGGGCGTTGCGCCAACCTTTCGAGATCGTGGCGCGTGGCTTAGCGTCACACGTGGCCATGTAGTTGTCCACGAAGAGCTTCCCGAGCTGTGCCCGGTTGTCGATGGAGTTCTCTTCCAATCCTCGTGAACCATTCGGGACTGGGAGGCCAGCATGACAGGCAAGTAGTTTGCCATCGTGTCTTCCGTTCCCCCGCGGCAGCGATCGCTACGGGCGTACGTTTGGAGCCACTGCCGGGGTTAGCCTTGCCGTCGTAGGGCTCCACTGTTCCGGGATCCGAAGTGATCGGGCCACCGATGGGACCGCAGCCGTGCCGAGAGGGGCTTGGGGCCCTCGATCACCGGGCGCCGTTGCGGTCGGAGCCCGTGCTCGGCGTCGAAGCGACGGCGGCGCTCCATCTCGGCGTTAGGCGTCCGCCGCCTCGGGCGTCGATGATGGCGCGGGCATCACGCCCAGCATTGATGAACACGCGGGCGTCGGCGGGCGGCCGGTTGATGGACGGGTCTGGCGGGTTGTTGCCGCCTCCTCGCAGCGGTTGCGCTACCTCCCCGTCATTGTGCGATCGGCGGGACCGCCGGGATCTTCCCGATCGATGGCGGCTTGACCCGAGGTGGAGGATCCGGACGGCATCTCCCGTAGCCTGTTCACCTGCGCACTTGAGCAGCCTTGATAAAAGCTTTAGCCCGGTTTACCTGAGGGGTCGGGGCGAGTGCCTCGAGAGTTCGTTGGCGGCGACGGCGAGGTTGGCGCTCGGGGTTGGCGCTTCACGATTTGTTCGTCGATGTAGACAAACTCGTCCGCCCGGGTTCCCAGAGAGGTGACGCCCCGGGCGGCCGCATCTCGGAGGAGACGCTGCTCCTGTTCCTCGTAAGCCACACGGCGTTCGGCTCGATCGGCGTTGCGCGCGCCTCGCGGCCGGCGCGATGTCCATCTGTCTCGTCGGCCGGTGGGTCCTCGTCCGGCGAGACCGCCGGAGCATGAAGATCTGCGCCGGGTATACCGGGAGGGGTGTAATTTCGCTGGAGGGTTCCGGCCCACTGACAACGATTGATGTATCTAGATCGGATCTGGGAGAGGCATCGGAGTCGGAACCGGGCTGCTCCTCCAGGATGGTGTGGAGTGACTCGTCGTCCTCCAGCAGGTGGAGCTGTACCATGTTAACGGTCGGCGATGGGGTGTCGACCGGTGATGGTTGGGCGAGTTGTCGCCGTGCTACTTCCTGGTGGGTACCCGCGGGACCTTGCGGTCGGGGTGATGCCACCATGGTTGTAGATCTGTTCCTCCGGGGATGTTCCGCGATGGCGTCCCCGCCGAGTGGTTTGGGTGCCGGGAGGAAATCTCCCGTAACCACCGGGGCCCAAATCCGGGTGGGTCGTCCGCTAGCTGCGATGGGACGTCCCAGTCCAGTGGGCCTCACCGGGATGGCCGATGGCCTCGGCAGCGGGTGGTCGGGTCGGCGTGGTGCCCGGCGGCGGCGCCGCGGGTTGCCATCCCGATCCGACGGGTGGGTGCTCGCTGAAGTTGCCTGCGAGCGTGTTTTCGGCGAGTTCGACGCACTCGCGTATGCCTCCACCGACCCGGTCGATGAGCTCAATCAGGTCGTCGGAGTTGACGGGGTTCCTCTCCCGACGGGGGCGCTGCAGCGTCGCCCTCTGGGGAGGATCGCCGTGGCCTCGCTTGAGGCGTCGGCTCTGGTCGGCCGGGCCGACGCATGCCCGGTTCCATTGGATGGGACCCGGGGTTGGCCGTTCTCCCCGCCATCGTGCTCGGCGGCGACGGTCCACGTGATGGATCCGACGGTGAAGGTCATGCCCGACGCGGCGGAGAGAGCGACGGTGGAAGGAGTAACCATCTTGCTCAGCGACGGATCTGAAACGCACACCCCTACCTCGCGCGCCCGGTATCGACGATATTCTGGTCGGCAGCCTACCTTGGGGGTGCCCGAGGTAGTAGATGAGATCGAGGGTGGTGAGGTGCGCGAGATCAAGAGCAAGAAAGTAACACGAGACACGGGTTTAGACAGGTTCAGGCCGTCGAGGTGACGTAAAACCCTAGTCCTGTGTTCTGGTTGTGGATTATGATCGGGAACAATCTGTTTTGGAGGGGGGTCCCTGCCCGCCTTATATAGTCGGGGGGCAGGGTTACAAGATCAATCTAATCTTGCTTTCCCTGATCGGCACACAGCCAACCGACCAGGAAATCCTAGGTTCAAGGAAACTGATCGCCCGATGATCTAGGCGGATCATATCTGCACGCCGAGTCTTGCGCCTTACTCCACGGTCTTCTGGTAGCGCTCGGCATGGTCTTCTCGGGCTGGGCCTTTGCCGACCGCTCGCCCAGCCCCTCGGCCGAGGATACCCGGGGGAGCAATCCCCACACTCATCCAAGAAACCTACAAAGGAGAAGTCCGGATCGGCAGACTTAAAACCACCGAACCTTCGCCGAAAGGTAAGTCGGTAGTTATCCAAATTTGCTTTCCTACATTGCATAAATTATTCTCTTAGCATGCTTATTTTTTCTACACTAGCATGGCATCAAGAAAAAAAAGAAAAAATAAATATACATTCATATTTTATCCATTTTGCATCTAAAAACCGAAAGCCCCATGTGACATCCCTATAGTGCAAACTAAAGGAGTGTTCACTTTGTGGTGGCCTAAAAATAAAATAAAAATTAGTATGCACATCTCCTTCCTATTTGATAAAAAGAAAAAAAAAATCCAAAAATAATTATTGAGCATCTTGGGGCACTATATGAACTGTAATAACCTTTGAAAACCTCTCACAACAACCAGACCACGAAAACGGCTAACCACTAACCTGTTTATCCTAATCCGTTCCACGAGTTTTTGGTATTTTGTGAGATGTTTATCGCAGATGACTCTAAGAGCTAGTCACCTTGGAATCGTCATCTACATCACTTGAAGTACACCTTCCCTACACACGCCTAATCACTGTGTGGGAGGAAGCAACTTCTTGTTGGATGAGATTGAGGTTCCCACTACACCGACTCTTACAAGCATGAGCTCCATCGAGAGGATTGCTCGGTTTTAATGCTCAACCACGACAACAACCAGGCTTGGGGGAAGGCATCCCCTAGGTACCCGTGTAAGTGTACCTACGCGATTATTGAGTCAGTCATAAAAATGAAAAAAATACCAAAAATATGTGGGCACATGAAGGTCCATGCTTTTTAGAGTCCTTAGAGTCTTTTGAGTTTTAGTATGAGTCTTGAAAAAATAAAAAACTAAATAAAAATGTTTGTCAATAAAAAAGGAAGCTCTTGAGATGATCTGAAATGATGATAAGCTGCTCTGTTACAACACCTCTGAAATACCTAGGGTTTAGATAAAAGTTTTTCTAAGTTTTAGCTCCAACTGTTTTGACATGAGAATTTGCTCTGAGCCAGAAACTTGTGGGTTGCATATGCTTAAACTAAGTCTAGGTACCTGATTGATAAGATTGAGAAAATCTGAGTTGCTATCTATCTTGTTCTAAGTGGCACTAGAGTTCTGGAGATTTACCTTTTAAAAAATACAAAAACATGATGGGTTCCTATATGACAAAGCTTACATTCCCATCAGAGCCAAAACATGATGAGATAGGCTAGTTAAACTTTCACATACATGCTGCTTGTCTTGCATTGAGTTTTGTCAACCTCTGTGACCCTGGTGAGAAATTTGTCATGCTCTTGAATCAAGATCCACCTCCATATGCACTACTCTACACTGGGGTAGGCACAATAACATGCCATTTCACCTACATCCATTCCAAAAATGTTTTTTCCTACACTGGAAGAGAACACCAAAAATATTCTATTAGGTTAGCCACCCAATAAATGCTCTATGTTCCTGTTGTTATCTCTCTAAATCCTATCAATGCCAAAAGGAGTGCTATGAGTTATGCAAAAAGATATTTGAAAAAAAAGGAAGGGGAGAAGAAAAAAAAGATGGACAAGTGTCCCATTGCAAAATAATGGGTATGTAGATGCTCAACTCCCCGAGAAAAAAAAAAAAAAAAAAAAAGATAGCTCATAACCTCTCGGCCGGTTTTTCATTGTTCGAAAGGAGAGAGAATCATCCAAGGAGCTGAGTAGAATTAGGTTCCACCATATATCCACCATATCCATCCACCCATATACATCTTGATTCGATTGCATGACTCGTTTCTCCATGAATCCATTGTTTGACTTAACAACACATGCATTGCAAGTCTGCTCTTTCAGTTTTCTCCTTACCTATGAGCTCCACATAAGCTTTAGTTATAGGATGAAAAGAAAGGCAACCATAATCACTGCCTTGGTGAGAATCCACAAATACCACATATATTGAGAGACTTGAGAGTGTCATACATGGGAAGCTCTGAGTTTTATTTGAAAACCTCTAAAAAACTCCAGAATGATAGTTGAGCGAAGAGCTTTAGAGATAGTGCTTGGGTAGAATCTTTCTGTCTGTCAAGTACTCAAGGCCTAAGGAAGAGCTGATAAGCCCCATAGTCAAAGGTAACATGAGTAAGTTTGAAAGTCAGCTCGGTTAATGCTTAAGCTTGGAGGAGAATTTTTGTCTGAATACAGGTATACTTTTGAGGAGTTACATCAAGGTTGCGACAATGCTCTAAGAATTACGAACATCTATATCTATTTCTAAGTTTAGCTTTGCTAAGGGACTAGCAAAGGTTAAGCTTGGGGGAACTTATTGACGGTCACTAATATCAATTATAACCCATCAATTATCATCAAACATGACATGAAAAGAACCACAGAGCATAGGTATAGGGTTTTGATCTAACGAGTTCCACGAGTTTTGGTGAATCTATGTTTCTACTGACTACATCTTGGAAAAGCTATCAAAGTTGACCAATATGACAGTATAAAAGTATCTCAAATGATGGATTAGAATGCACCATTGCGATGGGCTCGTCGAGACGATCGAAACGGACATATCATTTGCCATATTTGGAGTCCCGGATGAAAAGATATCGCACCTGGAAGCGGCACCTGCGCAGGAAGGATCTAGAAGACACCAGAAACCACCCTGCGGAAGGTGGGGCCCACCTGTCATAGGGGGAGACCGGCCGGTCCCACCCTCAGACCGGCCGGTCTGGCATTTTGGCCATTTTGGCCCAGCTTCGGCCCATGGGATCCACCGCCTTAGGGTTTCAATCTCAGCCGTCCGCCAAAGTCGGTTTGATCCAAGGGCTCACGTTCATCCCACCGGGCTATAAAAGGAGGGCAGGACCCCCCAGGGAGGCATCCCCTGAAACCCTAATTCATTATTCGTTGGGATCCATTTGAGAGGCGTCCCTTGAAAGGATCATACTCTCATGGAGATCAACACACCAGGGAGATTAGGGCTAGACTCTTCAATGTAATAGTTTAGTAACTTGAGAGCTAGGGTTGAGAGGCTTCATTCCGGATCTCGCCGTGGAGCCTTGGAGGTCTGGTATATCTGTATCTTATCTTTGCAACACTTATGCTTTAGTATATTTATCTTCTCTATTTACTTCTATGCCTTATTTATATGGTTAGTGTAGTTATTGCATCTTAGCATAGGATCTCCGCCTGTATTAGGTGCTCTAGTTATCATATGTGGCTAGAGTAGTAATCGATAGTGTAGACATGGTGTCTAGGCTATAGGTTACCTGAGGTTGCGCCCAATTCTTACGGTTAGTTGTGGTAGCCCATAGGGGTGACAGCTCTATGTGGCCTTCGTATTCCACCACGTCGGGGTTGGTGTTTCGTAGGGCTTTTGGCAGCCTTTCCCAACTACTTTCTTCCCAGTCTTATTCGAGAGTTGGAAAGGTACTGCTACCCCGAAGTGCTATGGTGTGTGCTATACTTACCCATACATTAGTTACATTCTAGTGTCAACTAGAATAGAACCCGAGTAGTAGAGAAGCATTTTCTTGTTGACACCTCTTAATGTTATCTCTAGCAACGATGCTAAAAATGCTTGTGGGCATAGTATCGCTACTAGAACGCTAAGTTGTCATCCCCAGCAATAACACCAAGAGGTGTGGTATTAAATCATGCCACCATTTAGAATATAGAAATAGTATCCGCAAGCGCACAGATCAAATACCATTGTAGCATTTTACCCAGAGTATTACTAGGTTGTCATTTATATTTTACCACTGGGAAACAATGGCTAAAGACATTGATAATTCACCATCATGTATCTACTAACTAGTATACCAACTATACCTAAGTAGGGGTAAGTGGTAAATGATAAGAGTTATGCATAATATCACACACAGAGGAGAATCCTTTAATATATAGTCAGCTAACTTGAGAGGACTAAAGGAGAGTTTAAGGCTCCTATGTACTTCTCTACTACTCGGGTTCTATTCTAGTTGACACTAGAATGTAACTAATGAATGGGTAAGTATAGCACACACCATAGTACTTCGGGGTAGCAGTACCTTTCCAACTCTCGAATAAGACTAGGAAGAAGGTAGTTAGGGAAGGCTGCCAAAAGCCCTACGAAACACCAACCCCGACGTGGTGGAATTCGAAGGCCACACAGAGCTGTCACCCCTATGGGCTACCATAACTAACCATAAGAATTGGGCGCAACCTCAGGTAACCTATAGCCTAGACACCATGTCTACACTATCGATTACTACTCTAGCCACATATGATAACTAGAGCACCTAATACAGGCGGAGATCCTATGCTAAGATGCAATAACTGCACTAACCATATAAATAAGGTATAGAAGTAAATAGAGAAGATAAATATACTAAAGCATAAGTGTTGCAAAGATAAGATACAGATATACCAGACCTCCAAGGTTCTACGGCGAGATCCGGAACGAACCCTCTCAACCCTAGCTCTCAAGTTACTAAACTATTACATTGAAGAGTCTAGCCCTAATCTCCCTGGTGTGTTGATCTCCATGAGAGTATGATCCTTTCAAGGGACGCCTCTCAAATGGATCCCAATGAATAATGAATTAGGGTTTCAGGGGATGCCTCCCCAGGGGGGTGCTGCCCTCCTTTTATAGCCTGGTGGGATGAACGTGAGCCCTTGGATCAAACCGACTTTGACGGACGGCTGAGATTGAAACCCTAAGACGGTGGATCCCATGGGCCGAAGCTGGGCCAAAATGGCCAAAATGCCAGACCGGCCGGTCTGAGGGTGGGACCGGCCGGTCTCCCCCTATGACAGGTGGGCCCCACCTTCCGCAGGGTGGTTTCTGGTGTTTTCTAGATCCTTCCTGCGTAGGTGCCGCTTCCAGGTGCGATATCTTTTCATCCGGGACTCCAAATATGGTAAATGATATGTCCGTTTCGATCGTCTCGACGAGCCCGTCGCAAAGGTGCATTCTAATCCATCATTTGAGATACTTTTATACTATCATATTGGTCAACTTTGATAGCTTTTCCAGTATGTACCTGTAGAAACATAGATTCACCAAAACTCGTGGAACTCGTTAGATCAAAACCCTATACCTATGCTCTGTGGTTCTTTTCATGTCATGTTTGATGATAATTGATGGGTTATAATTGATATTAGTGACGGTCAACAGATCTTAGCTCGTATTGAGTGCTCTAGTTATTGCGCATAGCTAGAGTAGTAATCATTAGCTTAGACGTGGTGTCTAGGCTAGAGTTTATCTGAGTTTGCGCCCAATTCTTAAGGTTAGTTGTGGTAGCCTTCAGAGGTGACAGCTTTGTTGGCCTTCGTTTTCCACCACGTTGGAGTTGGTGTTTCGTAGAGCTTTTGGCAGCCTTCCCCAACTACCTTCTTCCCAGTCTTTTTCGAGAGTTGTAAAGGTACTGTTGCTCCAAAGTTGACAAGTATTATAAGTCTGATTCTTAGTTATCTAGATCACCTTAGATAGCCCCTCTCTACCCACCAAAAATATTTATCTTATCTATCCTTGGACGTTCTTGATTCGTTTCTAGTTCACTTCGCGTTCCTCGTGGAAATTTGATACCTTAGAATACTCTTAGGTGAAAGCTACAGCGGTATCCGTGCGCTTGCGGATTTATCTCTTTGATTATTCTGTGTGCGTTAAATATACCAACAAGCTTTCTGGCGCCGTTGCTGGGGAACGGTAGCTGTTCTGGGATCGAGCCAAGTTTGTCCGTTTATCTTTTTATCTCCACCTTTACCCATACCATATGGATTCCATGCCTATCTTTCAATTTTTGGCTCCAAAGGACGAGTTGTTAGAGCGTCCACCATCATCACATCCTATACTCACAGATGGCTATGAGCTTCGCCCTGCTTTTATAGCCATGGTTCGGGAGCAATCCTTCTCTGGATTAGAAGACGAAAATCCCTACACCCATCTTAGAGAATTTGAGCAATTGTGTTCTTGCTTGAATATTGCTGGCATGACACAAGAGACCATTAAATGGAAATTGTTTCCGTTCTCCCTTTTGGGAAGTGCGAAACAGTGGTATGCTCATACTGTAGGAGGAGTGAAAGGAAATTGGGATGAACTTCAAGACAAATTCTGTCTTGCTTTCTTCCCTCTTTCTCGGATTGCCACTCTTCGAATAGAAGTTCTTACCTTTAAACAAAAGGAGAAGGAGACATTAGGAGCAGCTTGGGCTAGGTTCTTAAGTCTTATCAATACCGGTCCAACCCTTCACTTACCAGACCACGTGCTTCTTTACCACTTTCATTTTGGTCTTAACAAGGAAGCTACTCTACATCTTGACTTATCTTCTGGAGGTTCATTCTCGGACAACACCATGAGTGAGGGGAAAGCTATTTTAGAGAAAATCCTTGAAAACACCCCTTACATTGGCATCTTTGATGAATTTCTGGAGAAGAAGTCAAGCTAAGCCCGACCAACAAGAGGAGACAGACACAACTAAATCTAAAATTCCTTCAAATTCTTTAGATGATTTGGTTGTTAAAGAATCTCCAATAGAGAAAATGCAACACATTTCAGAACATGATGAACTTCAACCTTCCACGTTCCCTTTTGAAATCGAGGATGGTCTTTTCAAAGATTTTGGCAATGCCTCAAATTTACCAGTTCAAGTGAAGCCTCTGACATACTCTGTGTTTTGAGGATGATGATGGCCCAAATAATGATTCTTTCCTTATAGAACATATTAAGGGATTATCGGCCATCATGAGTTATGAGTGGTTGGTAGAAGCGGAGTTATCCACTGAGGTAGCCCGAATCAATGCCCCCTCTAATGTTATCACTTGTATCCTTAAGGAAACCACCATAGAGGCTTACTATAGTCCAACCGTTGGGATGAATATCATTTCAAAGGCGTTAGCCGAACAACTTTTCTCCAACGAGTTCTTGATCCCATCTCATAAGCTTTTACGAATTCCTTCTGCAGTTACTCTTGAAAGTTATGGGGTCATAAGGTCTATTCCGTTGCGAATACGAAGTTCTGAGTATCGCCTAGATTTTCATATCTTTGATATCTCAGACACATCCATCTTGATTGGTGTACCTTTTGGGACACTCTTTCAAGAAAGACCAAATCAGGATCTCTTAGATGTAAAACTAGGAAGTTCTCCTATCACCATCTCGCTTGCACGCTCAAATAATGCAATAGTGGAACCCAAGCCTGAACCAGACCCTATTGAGGAAGCCCTAATGGTATCCTTAGAAGACATGACCCTACCAACTCTAGATGATGAACACGTTATTCAAGAAGAGGAAGAGTTGGCAGAGCCTGTCGAGTTAGAGGAAACCGAGGTGCCATCACAGCCCTTGATAGAGCTGAAACCCCTTCCTTCTGGTTTAAAATATGTCTTTCTTAATAACAATCGAGAAACACTAGTCATCATAAGTGATAAACTTTCTGAAGAAGAAACACATCAACTTGTCACTGTCTTAGAAAGACATAAATCAGCTATAGGCTACTCACTCTATGACCTCAAGGAAATTAGTCCCATTCTATGCACTCATCGTATTTCAAGGTGGGGATGGTTCAACCACGGATCGAACCAGCGTCGAACCATCGATCCATTTACTATATACAGGAGCTGGTTAGCCCATTTAAACTACTATGTTTGCTCCGCCTGCCCCGTTGGATATCGTGGTTCGAACCATCAACATATACATACAGACCTGCTTGCCGGAGGTATACGCATACAATACAGACCAAGTTGAGATTTCAAATAACATGACAAACAAAGCTGAGATGAAGGTATACATGTACGTACAGACCAAGGTGAGATTTCAAATAACATGACAAGCAAAGCTGAGATGAAGTCATTTAACGTGTACGTGTACATACATGCTTCTCTGTTTCTCACTAAAATCATTCAAATAGAGAAATAAATATGAACGAAATAGATAGACACCCTTTCCCTGCAGCCCCACTTCCTCTGCTTCTTCCTCTGCTTCCTTTTCCTCTCATTCTCTGCAACAAAAATCTGACCATAATTTCATTTGGTCAGTTCTATTCCTGGACATGTCAAAATGAATAGTACAAAAAATACAACATTTGCTAACTAACTGGATATTCAAATAACAAGCTAAGCTGCTGACAAGATCACTCATTCTTATCAGTTAAAAATAGAGATTGAATGAGGCTCAGCAAGCCTAAAGCCTAATGCCTCGGGCTGGAAGGCATAAGTACCAAGACACAACTCCACTGCACATGAAGGCATCATCAATAGCAATGGGAATACAGAGCCTTTTTTCTTAAGCTTTTTTTTCTCCCTGCAAGAACTTTTCTGAATGCTTTCATTGTATAAATTAATAATAAAGGCTCCATGCTTTGGACTTCAATATAAAGGCAAAGGTCTGGAAAAATGTCTGCTAGTATTTCAGATGAGATGTGGAAAGGCAAAGACAACTGCACTGCTAGATGCCTAGATCTACTTCTTCCTTTAGTTGATACATCTGCTCTCACAAGAACAGTCAGACTTTGATGCAAGCTGCTTTTGATAAAAGCTAGCTAGGCTGATTATCATTACATTGTGCAAATCACTACTGACATCTCTGACCCTCAAAGCCAAGAAAGATTCCAAATTTTATGACTCCGACCAGCAGGGTATATAACTATATATCCAAAATACAGAATTTACTTGATATCCTAAGTTTCTGTATCTATAAGGACTCACAGAATGTAAGAATAAAAGAGCTTGCTTTACTGAGCATGTTAGAGGACTACTTTATCATTAACAGAGTCGGTATCTACGTCACTAAATTAATAACTACTCAACTGAACACAAGCAGTTCTCAACTGAACCATGACTGAACTAATGGAAGTCAGAGCAGTGGCAGAACTCAGATTGAATCTCACCTTTTCCTCCTCTTTCTTCTTTACTCATGTTGATTGATTTCATCTAGAAGACAATGATCAATAGAGCCCATACAGAATTTACTTGAACCTGCAATAAAATTGAGATGTTACAACTATACTATACTCATTGTTCCCCTCTATACTAGAAGCTAAGAAAATAGATTTAGATATTATTAAGGGAAAGGAGTATACCAGAAGCACGAAACCAATCTTGTAGGCATATTAACTCTTCCACTGTTTTAGGAGTTAAGCGGCTTCGAGAATCTGAAACAAGCCTCTTTCCATGGCTGAACGCTGATTCAGATGGAACTGAAGAAGCAGGGGCCACCAAAATATCTCGAGCCAGACGGGAGAGAGTGGGATACTCCAGGGCATTGCTCTTCCACCAACCCAGAATATCGAAATCATCACTTCGAGGGATCACTTGCTTTGATAAGTATGCTTCAAGCTCTGAAGGCACCTCATTTGTAGGCTGTGTACTGAGACTCACATGGTTATCCCAATCAGCGTATCTTCCGCTTGCATTTGCATTTGTTTCCACCCTAACACAAGGAGCCTGAGTTGTTTGGTGACCAGCTGAGTAATCCTTGAACAGCTCGAGCAAGGTCTTCTTCACAGTTTCAATTTTTGACTCGGCCTCACTCCCAAAGGCTTGTTTCAAATGAAAGTCAATGAATGCAAGTTTAAACCGTGGATCAAAGACAATAGGGAATGATATTTGCAGCCATGTCAACTTCCAGTACCTTCTGAACTTTTTTGCATATACTGAATTGTCTCAGTAAGGGCTGCATCTGCCTCAGGAACTTGTTTTTCCAAAACCAACCTTATTTCCCAAATCTCATGGAAATGCAGATTTGATGTTGGATAGAGTGATCCCGAGACAACTTCAGTTGCATCAAAGAAGGTCTTCAATAATTCACATACTTTTCTTGCCATTTCCCACTCTTCAGATGTGGGTGCAAAGGTATATTCTTTATCTTGTTGTGCTAATGACTCAAAAGCTCTCTTCAATTCAAAAGAAGTTTCCAACATAAGGTAGGTTGAATTCCAACGTGTACATGTATCAACTTTTGGGCACTTTCCACATGGGATAGACAGCTGCTTAATGATTTCTTCAAACTTCGTTTCCGCGATGTGGACCCTTCAATGTACTTCACACTTTCCCTTACCTTGTGCACAACTGTATTGATTATTTGAAATCCTGCTTTGCATATCAAGTTCGGCGCATGTGCCGCACATCGCTGATGAAGCAACTTTCCTTTTCCCACTAGCAGTTTCTTTTCCAACAAATTAGCCTTTAAGAGCTTCATCATTGCATTGTTGTTGCTTGCATTATCCAAAGCGATTGCAAATAACTTATCTTTAATGTTCCACTCTTGGAGAAACTTCAGAACAACATTGAACATAGCAGCACCAGTGTGTGGGGTCTTCATGAAAGAGAACTTCACAATTCGCTTGTGCATTTTCCAATCTTCATCGGTGAAGTGACATGTGATGCACATGTATCCCAAGGTCTGATTAGATGTCCACATGTCCATTATCAAGGAAACTCTACTCTTCATATTTCTGAAAACATCCATCAAAACCTGTCTCTCCTCTTGATATTTCTTTGAGCAGTCATCTGTGATCGTCCTCCTTGAGACCATCTTGAATACAGGGTTCAAGCTGGAAACAAATCTTCTAATGCCATCATAATCAACAATGGACAGTGGAAATCCATGAACACTTATCATTCGAATTAGCTCTTTTCTGGAGACTTCCTGACTAAATCTCCAATCCTTCAACGCAATTCCTTCAGGAGACATGATGGTTGATTTTAGCTGGCTCACCACTTGTGTCACACTTTGTCTTGCTTTGCACCGCTTCAAGTGTGTGGCCATAGCACTAGTACCCGCTCCATGCCTAGCACTGATCTCTTTATTGCAGTGTACACACTGTCCTTTTGTAACTACGCCACCAACTCGAATTTTTGAGAATTCATTCCAAACTTTTGATCTGAATTGTCTATTTTCTTCACCATTTAGGAAACCCTTGATCATATGCGGCTCAACATCATGACCTCCATCAAATTCATTTGTATCTTCACCACCATAATCCTATTCTGACCAGCCATCACCCATTTGACCATCCAAATCAGCATTTAGATCCTCATTCTCATCCCACTCGGCCTCATCATCATGTCCAGCTCTTTCAACTTCAGGCATCCTAGTTGAACGTGGAGTTTTTTTTCTCTTTGATCCACTATTTGAAAATAAATTGATCACTAAAAGTTATATCCACTAACATATTAAAGAGGGCTGATATGTTAAAGAGGATTTTGCCAACTAAACTTCTCACCTGAGGGCATGTGACGATGGTGTTGAAAAAATAGCATCGGGGTGAGCATCGGGGTGCCAGTGGTGTGGTACAATTTTGTCCCCAAAGGTAGGGTATGACCCCTCACCTGCTTCAATCCTGCTCTGGTTCAATCTTGCTTCGTCTCTCACTTGTGGCTCCATTTGCTCGACCGATATGTGAAACTGTAAAGGCATACAATGAATGGATTATCATAACTCGGGCACAAGACAGAGATTTACACTAGCCGGTTCATGAATGAAACAAAACAGAAAGCTAATGCTGAAATTGTAGACTGATATGTATTGGAAAATAAGTACAGTTAGTAGGCAAAATATGTATTGGAACAGCCTAGATCCACTAAAAGCCAATTCATTGTGCCCGCTGAGTCGCTTGACTGAATGGGAGCATCTAGTTCTTTCATGGATTAACAAAGCAAGCGTGGAAGCCTAGACCCCTGGTTCTGGCCTGGCTCTCTACCTATATCTGGCCTCGCTTTCTCAGCATTTTCAATTCCATTCTCAATACATGGCAAAACTGCAAGCTGATGAACTGCAGAACTGCAAACTATATAGCCTAAATTAATTAGCTGTACACTACAATCAATTGTTTTATTGCACCACCCATCTAAGACTTATCAGTACATGGCAAATTGCTCTCTAGAAACTGAATTTAATCAACAGATGCTACTTACACAGATGTACATATATATATTCGCTGGCTCATAACCAAGAATCTTGTGGTGCGTCTAGCTTGACATCTCTATTCTAACTTGGCGCTCACAAAACCCACAAAGTCAGAATTTGCTTCGCCAATCAAGAACCGAAAGTCAGAAGTGCAGATCAGGTGATGTGTGTATGTGGATCACTGACACAGCAACACTTAGCCTGCAGTGATGCTGTATGTAACATGCTGGTGCGTGCAGATTGCAAATACAACAGGGTAAAAGACTGCTAATAAAACATGCCACTAGTAGTAGCTGATCTGTTGATGGTAAACAAACATGCTGCTACCTGCTGCAGCCAGAGGTAACCACTATTGTTCTTCTCACAAAAAGGCTAGCTCATTGGCCAAGCAGGGAAAAGGCATCTAGCTTTTCACTGAGCAGAGAGAGGGATTAGCACTGCGTATAGGAAGATGCCGTCACGCTGAAACTGCTGCTGCTAATTACGGAGGCCGTTGAACTCATCGGGGGGACTAAATTAAACTACTGAATTTGCCTTAGTTTACCACTGCACACTGCACGCCATACCCAGACGGAACTTACAGCTGTTTCTTGGAATAGCAAGGGAAAATAGAGGAGATGGGGGTCGGAGGAATAGAATGTGGAGTTCCATCGGCACTTACAGATGTTTCTTGGAGCTCGGCAGCAGATCCCCGTGCGCCACACACCTCTCGTCTCGCACGCCCGCTAGCTGTCGCTGCTGCTCCTTCTTGGCCGGTGGCAAGGAGTGGTGAGAGAAGGTGGGGACTTGCGGCAGGTGTCGCGGGACTGAGCAGGATGGCGAGGAGCGACAAAGCTCCACGGGACGAGTAGCGGCTGCTCGGAGAACGGAGGGCGGCGCCGCCGCCGCCGCACGGACTGGAGGAAGCATGGGTCGATCCCCTCGACCCTTTGGTTCGAAGGCTTCTGATCCACGGAACCTAATTACCTTCGTGGGTCGGAGAAGGGGCCCATTAGGGTCATTTTTTTGGGCCGGTTTGGCGAACCGCTGGGTCGAACCGCACCATCCCCATCTTGAATCGTATTCCCACGATCCTGATTCTTCACCATCGAGAGAACCACAAAGGAGACTTAACAATGCAATGCGAGAGGTTGTTAAGAAAGAGGTCCTTAAGCTTTTACACGCTGGGATTATTTATCCCGTACCTCATAGTGAGTGGGTTAGCCCTGTCCAAGTTGTACCAAAGAAAGGAGGAATGACGGTCGTTAGGAATGAGAAGAATGAGCTCATCCCTCAACGTACTGTCACTGGGTGGCGTATGTGCATTGACTACCGGAAACTTAATAAGGCTACAAAGAAATATCACTTCCCGTTACCCTTTATTGATGAAATATTGGAACGGCTTGCAAATCACTCTTTCTTTTGTTTCCTTGACGGGTATTCTGGGTATCATCAAATCCCATTCCACCCAGATGACCAAAGTAAGACCACTTTCACATGCCCATATGGAACTTATGCATATCGACGAATGTCATTTGGGCTGTGTAATGCTTCAGCTTCTTTTCAACGGTGCATGATGTCTATTTTCTCCGATATGATCGAGAAAATCATGGAGGTCTTTATGGATGACTTTACCATCTATGCTAAAACCTTCAATGATTGCCTAGAGAATTTAGACAAGGTCTTAGAGCGGTGTGAAGAAAAGCACTTAGTCCTAAATTGGGAAAAATACCATTTTATGGTTCGGGAAGGAATAGTGCTAGGACATAAGGTGTCCGAATGTGGGATAGAAGTGGATAGAGCAAAGATTGAAGTTATTGAACAACTTCCACCTCCCACAAATGTGAGAGGCATTCGCAGCTTTCTAGGCCACGCAGGGTTCTATAGGCGTTTCATCAAAAACTTTTCTCAAATCGCTAGACCCCTGACTAGTCTTCTTGCTAAAGATGTACCTTTCATTTTTAACACTGAGTGCCTTGAAGCCTTTGAAATTCTTAAGAGGGCACTCATCTCAGCTCCAATAATCCAACCACCTGATTGGAGTTTACCTTTTGAGATCATGTGTGATGCTAGCGACTTTGCAGTTGGTGCTGTTTTAGGACAAACCAAAGATAAGAAACATTACGCTATATCCTATGCTAGCAAAACCTTGTCTAGGCCATAGCTTAATTATGCTACCACTGAAAAAGAGATGTTGGCAGTGGTCTTTGCAATAGACAAATTTAGATCTTACTTAGTAGGAGCAAAGGTAGTAATTTATATAGATCATGCAGCACTTAAGTACCTCCTCACTAAGAAAGATGCTAAGCCTCGATTAATCCGATGGATTCTTCTGCTCCAAGAGTTTGACATAGAAATTAGAGATAAGAAAGGAGTAGAAAATTCGGTAGCTGACCACTTATCTAGACTTCAGTATAAAGACACATATAAGCTACCTATTAATGACTATCTAAGGGATGACACGCTCCTCGCGGTAACGGACTCCGATCCTTGGTAAGCAAATATTGTCAACTACATGGTTGCAGGTTATGTTCCACCAAGGGAAGACAAGAGGAAGCTCAAGTATGAAAGTCGTATCCACTTGTGGGACGATCCATATCTTTACAGGGTCTGTGCCGATGGATTACTATGGAGGTGTGTCCCAATAGTTGAAGGCATGAAAATTATTGAGAGATGTCATACATCACCCTATGGAGGACATTATAGAGCATTCCGAACACATGCTAAGATTTGGCAAAGCGGATTCTTCTGGCCAATGATGTATCAAGATACAAAGGAGTTTGTTAAAAGATGTCTCAGATGTGAAAAACATGGAAACATCAATACTCGGGATGCAATGCCACTCATGAACAACCTTCAAGTAGAATTGTTTGATGTCTAGGGAATTGATTTCATGGGACCACTCCCAAAGTCAGGAGATGCAGAATACATCTTGGTGGCGGTTGACTATGTATTCAAATGGGTAGAAGCATTACCATGTCGAGCTGCCGACTCCAAACACTCTAAGAAGATGTTCAACGAAGTAATATTTCCACGATTCAGAATGCCTAGATTAGTCATAAGTGATGGGGGACCACATTTCATTGATAAGAGATTCCGACAGTTCTTAGCAGAAAATGGAGTCAAACACAATATCGCAACTCCATACCATCCCTAAACAAGCGGTCAAGCTGAAACATCAAATAAGCAAATCAAGAATATTCTACAAAAGACCATGGATGAAATGGGCAAGAAGTGGAAATAAAAACTTTCTGATGCACTATGGGCCTACCGAACTGCATACAAGACACCCATAGTCATGATACCTTATCACCGGTATATGGTAAAACATGCCACTTGCCTGTGGAATTAGAATTCAAAGCTCACTGGGCAATCAAGAAATGGAATATGGATATTCATCTAGCTGGCAAGAATCGTCAAATGCAAATATCTGAGCTTGAAGAATGAAGAGAGAAGGTAAATCACAACTCCAAGATTTACAAAGAAAGAACAAAAAGATTGCATGATAAGAAAATCAAACACAAGGAGTTCAAGCCTGGGGATAAAGTCCTACTGTTCAATTCAAGAGTAAAGCTCTTTGGCCATGGAAAACTTCGAAGCAAATGGGAAGGACCATTCAAGGTAGTTGAAACCTCATCGCATGGTGCCATTACAATTCAAGATGACTCGGGTAACATCTTCAAGGTAAATGGCCAACGTTTAAAAATATTCCTTGAAACTGAAAATTTAGAAGAGATAGACATGATTGAATTTTTGCAATTTAATGATCCTATCTAAAAAAGGGTTCAATCATCAAGACTCTGGACAACTGAAACTTATATGCCTAACACTTAATTTGTTCCACGAGTTTTGTGTCTATTTGAGTTTTGCAGGATTTGAATGTTTAAGATGAATGAATAAAGTCTAAGCAAACAACTAGCTTGGGGAGGGCATCCCCTAGTTATCAGGTAAGTATACCTATATGATTATTGAGTCTATTTTATAGTCATAAAATACCAAAAATATGTGGGCACATGAAGGTCCACGTCTGTTGAGTCTTTTGTGAGTCCATTAGTCTAAAAGAAATAAAAAGATGAATATTAATAAAGATACTTTAGCTATTTATTAAGGTGTGATCATAGAGTGTGTGTAGTTCAAGAGTCAACTGAAGAACAATAAAATTTTATCTTGGAGATGATGAATAATTGCTCTATCATAATTCCTTTCAAGTACCTAGTTTTAACCTTAAATTCTCCCGAGTTTTGGATATGACTATTTTGATATAAGGATTTACTCTGAACCTGAAACTTGTGGAGGCATATGCTTAAGCTAAGTCTAGGTGATTGAGGGATACGATATGAGAAAGTCTGAGCTGCTATTTATCTTATTCCTAGCTATACTAAGTTCTAGAGATTTATCTTTTGAAAACTCTAAAATCTTACATGATGAGCTCTTGTATGACAAAGTTTGAATTCCTACCAAAGCCATATATGATATACATTTAGAATAAGAAAACTTTTGTTCAATTATGCTGCTTGCTTTACATTGAGTTCAGTCAACCTTTGTTGTATACCTTATGAGAGTCTTGTCATGCTTTTAAAATCAAGATCACTTTCACACTCCACCTACATATGATTACTCCTACCCTAGGAGTAAGCGCAATCATTTTTCACTTTCATTCAGATCCACCTTAAAAATGTTTTTCTCCTACACTGGGAGTAAACACCCAAAAATATACCTATAGGACAACCCCTGTTAAATGCTCTAAGTTCTTACTATTATCTCTCCAATTATTTATTGTATTCAAAGGATGCATGTGGCTATGCAAAAGAAAAGGGATTGAAAAAAAGAGAGGGAGTTAAAAAAATGGACAAGTGTCCAAGAAATTAAAATAGTAGGTATTTAGATTCTCGCCTCTCTAAAAAAAGAAAAAAATAAAGATAGCCCATATTTTCCTGTGAATGTTCTAAGTCCAAAAAAGAGAGATATTTATTTTCCAAAGAGCAAAAGTAGAATTAGGTTTAGAAACCATATATTCACCTATCCACCATATTCCATACACATGCATATCTTGGTGTGATTGTATGACTTGACTCTCTTTGGATCCATTGTTTGACTTTACAATATATGCATTGCAAGTATGCTCATCCTTGTTTTAATGCCACTCCTATAAACTCCACTATAATCCTTAGCTATAGGAAGGCATGACAATATCAATGCCTCAAGTGAGATCCATAAATACCACATATAATAAGAGACTTGAGGGTGTCATATAATTAAGCTCTGAGTTTTATTTCGAAAACTTGTAAAAACTCCGGAATATTGGTTGAGTGAAGAATTTGAGACATAGTGCTTGACTTGATTGTTCTATCTTTCAATTACTCAAGACCCACGCGAAAGTTGAAAAGCTCCATAGTTAAAGGTAAAATGGGTAAGTTTAAAAGTTAGAACAGTTTTGTCTAATTCAGAGGAGAATTTCTGTTTGAAGGCATGTGTACTTTTGAGGTGTGAAAGCATTGTAGCAACTCCTGATCCAAGTTTAGTAGTTAGGCTTTGCTAAGGGACTAGCAAAGGGTAAGCTTGGGGGAGCTTGTTGACGGTGGATAGCGTGAACATTTAATAGTGCAATAAACATGATAAATGGTCAATACACTTGCAAATAAAGAAGTATATGGTTTTATCTGACAAATTCCACGAGCTTTGGTGAATTATTATTTTTACAGGGGATTGTTCCAAAAACCACGGAAAAGGGCCTAACTATCAAACGGAGTAACGAAACTTGACGCCAACGAAACCCCCCGCACATTGGACTCGGGGAAGGATCTAGAAAACACCGAAACGAAGCGGAGCGCGGAGGCCCACATGGTGGGGCCGGCCAGCCTGAGGGATGGGGCCGGCCAGCCTCCCCCTAAAAGAACCCCCTACACCCTTCTGGAAGCTTCCTCCACCGCCTTTGAGGGTTAATATCCACCGTACCTTAAGTCGATTTGATCAAACGGCCATCGTGCATCCCACCGGACTATAAATATAGGGCCAGACCCCCCTAGGGAAACCCTAATTCATTCTATCAATTCATTTGGAGAGCTGGAAGCCCTAGCTCATTTAGAGCTCTTGTAATTAGAAAATAGGGAGAGAGGAGAGGAAGAAGTAGAAGAGGAGCCGGCTTGTCGGATCTTTCTCAACTTTGTACCTCTACGGAGACAGTTCATCTTCAAGTTCTTCAGTTGGTAACTCTAAGTCTTCTATTTGATTAAGTTTTATTCTTACTTTACTTTGTTTACGGGATCTTAGCTTGTATTGAGTGCTCTAGTTATTGCGCATGGCTAGAGTAGTAATTGTTAGCGTAGACGTGGTGTCTAGGCTAGAGTTTACCTGAGTTTGCGCCCAATTCTTACGGTTAGTTGTGGTAGCCTTCAGAGGTGACAGCTTTGTTGGCCTTCGTATTCCACTACGTCGGAGTTGGTGTTTCGTAGAGCTTTTGGCAGCCTTCCCCAACTACCTTCTTTCCAGTCTTTTTCGAGAGTTGGAAAGGTACTGTTGCTCCAAAGTAGACAAGTATTGTAAGTCTAATTCTTAGTTATCTAGATCACCTTAGATAGCCCCTCTCTACCCACCAAAAACATTTATCTTATCTATCCTTGGACATTCTTGATTCGTTTCTAGTTCACTTCGCGTTCCTCGTGGAAATTCGATACCTTGGAATACTCTTAGGTGAAAGCTACAGCGGTATCCATGCGCTTGCGGATTTATCTCTTTGATTATTCTGTGTGCGTTAAATATACCAACACCAATTAGGTCGCCATGTGCGTCTTCCTTTTAGCATGTCAAATTCTCGAGCGCTTCATCCTTTTGATTTAATACATTGTGATCTTTGGACATCTCCAGTTGTTAGTGTGTGCGGCTATAAATATTATCTTGTCATTCTTGATGATTGCACCCAGTATACCTGGACATTTCCTTTACGCCTCAAGTCCGATACCTTTGGCATACTGTCTAACTTTTTCTCATTTGTGCGTACACAGTTTGACTCACCCATTATGGCAGTTTAATGCGACAACGGCTGCGAGTTTGATCACTCCTCGGCCCGCACGTTCTTCCACACCCACGGTGTAGTCCTCCGTCTGTCGTGCCCATGCAGCTCACAACAGAATGGACATGCTGAGCGTACTCTTCGCACAGTTAACAACATTGTGCGCTCACTTCTTTTTAGGCCAGTCTTCCTCTAGTTTATTGGGCTGACACTCTTCACACCGCTATGTATCTGATAAATCGTCACCCAACAAAAACCCTAGACGGTCGCACTCCTTTCCTTGCACTCTATGGCACACAGCCCTCCTACGCTCATCTTAGAGTTTTTGGTTGTGCCTGCTACCCCAACTTGTCCTCCACAGCTCCACATAAATTGTCACCTCGCTCCTCCTTGTGTGTCTTTCTTGGGTATTCCTCCGATCATAAAGGGTACCGGTGTCTTGATCTCCATTCCGATAGGATCATTGTCTCTCCATTCCAATAGGATCATTGTCTCTTGACACGTCGACTAGAGTTTTTGAGCGATAATGATGATTCCTCTTTGCCCGTTGGGACGAGAGCTGTTGCTACAGGTACTCGGCCTTCTGGCGGCTTGCTGCCCGGCACTGCTGCCCCTGTGTCCTCCACACAGGCTGCTGCCAGTAGCGCCCCCACCACTACGTCGACATTGCCCTTCGGTGCTGCTGCCCCTGTCTCTTCCACACATGCTGCGGCCAGCAGCGCCCCGTCTACTTCGACGCCCATGACGTCCAGTGCTGCTGCCCCTGTGCATCCTGCACATGCTGTTGCTTGCAGCACCAACCCCATGGCATCAGTTCGTACTACCGGTCCTGCTGCCCCTGCTGCTCGTGAACAGGCTATTGCCAGCTAGCAGCACCCCCTCGTCGACTGCGCCACCGGCCGGCGCTGCTGCCCCTGTGCCCCCTGTACAGGTTGTTGCCAGTAGCGCCGTGGCCACCGGACGCACGCTCACCACCCGACTGGTCTCCATCACCTCCGTCGCCAACGCGCACTCTATGCGCACACGCGGCAAATCCGGCATTGCACAGCCCGTGGATCGCCTCAACCTCCACGCTGTGCCTATGTCGCCATTGCCTCGCTCCATTCGGGATGCCCTTTCAGATCCCAATTGGCGCTCAGCTATGCAATCTGAGTATGATGAACTGATCGCCAACGACACCCAGAGTCTGGTACCACGACCCCGTGGCGTCAACCTGGTCACTGGCAAGTGGATTTTTCGGCACAAACTGCATGCAGATGGGTCTCTTGATCGCTACAAGGCTCGTTGGGTCCTTCGAGGATTCACCCAGCGTCCTGGTCCAGATTATGATGAGACTTTCAGTCCGGTTGTCAAGCCAGCAACAGTTCGTGTTGTTTTCTCTGGCTCTCTCTCAGGACTGGCCCATCCATCAGTTAGATGTGAAGAATGCATTCTTACATGGCACCCTCACCGAGACAGTGTACTGTGTGCAGCCCTCTGGTTTTGTGGATTCCTCCCACCCGGACTTTGTTTGTCGGCTCAACAAATCTCTGTATGGAATGAAGCAGACTCCTTGTGCATGGCATCACAGGTTCGCTTCATATCTCTCCTCCATTGGGTTTGTTGAAACCAAGTCGGACAGTTCATTGTTCATTTGTCGCAGAGGGTCCGACACTGCCTATTTGTTGCTCTATGTGGACGACATCGTCCTCACTGCCTCCTCTGCCGATTTCCTCCGACATGTTATTAGGGCTCTTCAGCGTGAGTTTGCTATGACAGACATGGGTCAACTTCACCATTTTTTGGGGATTTCTATGACACGCTCTGCACATGGTCTGTTTCTCTCCCAACGGCAGTACACTCAGGTTATTTTGGAGCACGCCGGGATGAGTGCGTGCAAGCCATGTAGCACGCCTGTTGATCTCCACTCCAAATTATCTGCAGATGGACCTCCTGTTAGTGACGCCACTCAGTACCGCAGTTTAGCAGGGGCTCTTTAGTACCTGACTTTCACCCGTTCGGACATTGCCTTTGCAGTTCAGCAGATTTGCCTTTATATGCATGATCCTAGGGAGCCTCACCTTGCGGCTCTCAAGCGCATCCTGCGCTACCTACAGGGTACCACAGAGCTTGGATTGACTATGCGCCTTTCCCCTCCTATGGAGCTTGTTGTCTACACGGACACTGACAGGGCTGAATGTCCTGACACTCGACGGTCGACTTCTGGCTATGCAGTGTTCCTCGGAGGCAACCTGGTGTCATGGTCCTCCAAGCGCCAGCACATGGTCTCACGGTCCAGCGCCGAGGCCAAATATCGTGCTGTGGCGAACGGTGTTGCGGAAGCTACTTGGTTACGATAGTTGCTCCTTGAGCTCCAGCACCCTCCTCACCATGCCACCTTGGTCTATTGTGACAACGTCAGTGCTGTATATCTCTCCAGCAATCCTGTGCAGCATCAGCGGACGAAGCCTGTTGAGATCGATCTCCATTTTGTTCGAGAGAAGGTCGCTTTCGATCACGTTCGAGTTCTTCATGTCCCCACGACATCACAGTACGCCGACGTCTTCACCAAGGGCCTTCCCACCTCTTTGTTCTAGGAGTTTCGGTCCAGCCTGACCGTTAGCGATGCTCCCGATTAGACTGCGGGGGAGTGTTAGCATGTTGTAATTAGTCCCTTGAATTGGGATGTAACCGCGCCAGTGCGGTAGGCTTGCATGCCACCCCGGCTGCCTATATATGTACTCCTGTAACATTATGGAATACAATCAATCATTCCCTAAATTCATGAATAGCGGAAGCATGATTAGAATGCTCATGGCCAGTAAACTCAATATCACTTTCCGAGAACACCAGTGAGTACCACACTAGAGGATTGTTCAATCGGCTACTAGGAACCAGGTCTATGCATCATCAAATAGAAAATAAAAAAGCAAGAGCATCAAGACACCTCATCACAAATTGCCTACCTTCCTTTTTACATTCTTGGACTAGGTCTAGTTTTAAGGCTAGTCGATCTGGAGGTCTGTGAAGTTTGGGTTTCCCAATGCATTCCAATCTCATGCTCTAGAAGTAGTCTTTTAACTTTGCCTATAGTTTTGTGCAAGAACGTTGTTTTCAGAGGATCAAGCAAGCATTTGAGAAGGATTTACCACTCTTATATAGGCTCCAGTGGCGGATTGGAGAGGAGCCCATAGAATTTCTACTGGTTATTTAACAATTTTTTTAAAAAGTACTGTTTACCACTCCTCCATAAAAAGAAAATAGTGTTTCTGACTACTCGTCTGATATACGACCCTCCCTTCCATTACAATGAGGCATGTGCATCCCAGGAACATGTTTCTACTGCAGCACGGTGCTTCTATTTACAACAAATCTGATGCATTGACCAGAGAAAATATTATGATAGAGTTCTTTTTTTAATATTCCATGCGGATAATACTATGCCCAAATCTTGTCAAATAGAGTAAAACATTATCTTCACTGAGGGTTGATACTGAAACCTGATGAATAAAAAGCAAAGGCATCCGCTCCCTACTAATTTTGCTCCAATGTGGACAACTGATCCCAATATATTTTTTGCCAGTCACTATATAATACGAAACAATGTGAATCAGCATCCAAAGTTCGCTATGTACCACGAACTTTTTTTTTGAACAGGTCTATGTACCACGAACTTACTAACCCAGTTTCACATAGTAACATTGGCAAACGTTTTCCTCAAGCTACCAAGACAATAACCTCACAACAAGAGACTTAGTTTAACAAAAACTAGGCATCTCACTATTACTAATTGGAGAGTCAAATAAATCTTGGTATTGACATCATGAGTCACACTAGAAGATCTAAATTCTTCAGACTCTCACAAATAACAAAACATTTGACCATTAGTTTGGTACACTCAAATAATGTCACAGTTACCATCTTTACAAAAAGTAACTTAAAGTATAGTTCCCTAATGAAATTCTATACTACTACTACAATAAAGAGCTCCTGAGACGGGTGAAATAGATTTTCTAAGGCGGCATTGGTGTCCGCCCTGTACATAATGGCCTAATCAGGAATATAAGAGGGGGAAATAGGTTTTTCAATTTTCTGTTGTACCAGTAGAAACATGTGTCATATCAGTCAAAAACACTTGACATTAACAATACTTCATGTGTGAAACCAATTAATTAAGAATTCAGTAAAGAACACGCCTCTTTTTGCTTTACAGGGAAATGGTAATCGGAAACAGCTGGTAAATATTCAGATCGATCAGTTATGCATTCAGAGGATTTTGGTTTGGAAAAGGTTGGTCCATCAGCTTTTCAATCCTGCACTCACAAGCTAAAAATAAGTGGGTCCCTAATAATTGTAGGCATGAATAATATTATTCAACCAAAATTCATAGGACAAACCATATGATTTAGTATTAGGTGATTTCAAGCATCTTATTAATTTATTTTGATAGTTCCTCATGTGAGTGACACAAAGCCAGTGAAACAAACACTGGGATAAAACCAGGCTGACACTACTACGAAAAACATAACTGAGGAGGTCAAAATTGGTTTACTGAGGTGTTTGCGTTGTAACAAACGCTTCGGTTAAAGGATTAACTGAGGCGGTTCAGTTAGAACAACCGTCTCGGTTAATTGGCATTAACCGAGGCAGTTTTCTTAGGCCGGCCGCCTCGGTTAACCTATTAACTGAGGCGGTTGCTGCGCCAGAACCAATTAACCGAGGCAGTTTCCTGACCTAGCCGCCTCCGAGAGCCATTTCGAAGTGCCTTGCAAAAAGATTTTGTGTAGTAGTGTGACTGTCTAGCTTTGAAATACCAGGAAACTATCTCGGAAGTTTTCTTTTATATAAAAAGAAGAAAGAGAAAGAACCAGATAACACAACTTCATAGTCTAGCTTTGAAATACCGCAGCTCACTATACTAACAAGCCAGGGTTCACTGTCCCAAAATAAACATCGTTTCCGGTTTTCGTGCCGCAAGTTTGACTCGATTGGTAGAAAATACGTGCAATATTTATATCCCCGAATAATTTTGTTAAAAACTATGATACTAATCGATAATATTTATTATTTATAAAAATTGCCAGCATTTGTTTCTCGGTAAGCGAAGGCGACAGTTATTTTGGGACGGAAGTAGTACACGTGAAGCAGCATCCATACTTCTCATTTTCGCTACATACATTAAAGGCTTGAACTTGCTAACCTGGTTTCAAATGTTAGATTAATTGGGGTTCGCCCATGGTTACTCTAGCAATTAATCAAAGAATTTCAAAGGACCACAATAAGTGCTAAATGGGACTATGGGAGTGAGATTAGTACCACATGGTACACTCACTAATAAGAAGTGCTCAACTTAAATTAAATAGGAAGCTAGTGTGTGATTCTATAGACAGATGAGAAGGAGAGTTGATGGGCCACATGTGCGCGGGGCCCTGCCGTGCTGAGGCACACACATGCTCGGGGCCCTTGCCCTTGCCCTTGCCCTTGCACACCCCTTCTCGCATCTGTGCGACTGCTATTCCTCCATTCCATCGAGTTCTATCCAACAGCTACCAAGTGTTCCCCTAGCTCCAGCTCAAGTTCTCAATGGTGCACGCTTGTATTGACCGAGCAAATGACTAATTCCGGGCGACCTCATCCCGCATTGACAAGTCATTTATTAGAGCACATTAACCGCTTTGATTGTCTAACATATGTACTTAATTACACAGTGACCACTTCACATGGATTACTCCTCTGTCATGAATTATGTTTTCAGTTTCTCGGTACATTGTCTCGTGAATTACGCAGTGAATTATTGGTTGCCCACATGGTAGAATGGAAAAGAGTTGGCAAACTTTACACTCCCAGGTTCAATCTCCTTCCAAACTAAATGAGAGGATTCTGAGAGACGTATCAGAGTTTTCGCTGCGGCACCCACAGTTGTCTTGTCAGAAGGTACTCCCTCCATACTCAAATTAGTTGACGTTTAGGACATGATTGTGCTTACCAAAGAGTCATTAATTAGGGGGTAGTTTTCCCTGTTTGCCCCTATTAAATAAGGATGCGGGTGCTAGCCATGCAAGAAGTAAATGGAGTTCAAGTGGCTAGCGCAGTGACGCAAAGTTTCTGGGGTTGTGGGTTCAAAGCCTGGCAGCCACAAATTTTTGCTGTTCGCTAGTTTTTGCATGGTGCTCACGACGTTTGGATTGCTTCTGCGCGTTTTTCGGAGAAGACAGAGCACGCATGCAGTTATTGCGGAGGAGAGAAATGAGGGTCAAGGACCCACGCGCGCGATACTACGGAGAGGAACACGAGACGGAACGAGGGTAAAGGCGTCCAAGCGTGGCATCGCGACGTAGAGCGTCAGCCTTTTCGAAAACCGAATAGGAGCTCAAAACGTCAAGTATTCTGAGTACGGAGGGAGTAGCTCTTGTACGGATATGGATATATAATGTGCAGCAAGCTGGATGTACTCGGAGACTATATATCTTTTCCATCATCTCGAGTTCACTAATTATATTGTTTAACCATTGCACGGTACCTTCACCCTTTTTTCTCCCAATCTCGCATATGTATCTCACCTAATATGCGGCAAATATAATGGTATGTTTAAAAAATAATTAAGCTCATCATAACCTAAATTTCTATAGTTCAACACACAAGGAACCGGCTGTAAGCTCCTATCCGGTCTATGCCACATTCGGTGTTCCCAAAGCACTGCTTTCTGAAGTCATTGCTGAAGTCATTGCACATTTACTTAATGCGGCCAGTTCTGCCTTGGGCACTGACTGAAATGAAATCTATGGCATTGCTCCCTTCTCTTGCGAGCAACTTGCAATGATATATAATGCCGTGCAGCCCCATGATCTCAATGCAGGGGTGGGGTAACTTGCAACACTTCCTCGGTTTCACTGCACGGCATTGCTTTGAGAACACGAGAACACGGACTGTGTAAGAAGTCCAATGGTATACTAATCTCCTCAAAAGATCCTCTCCTGAAAATTTGGGTTTCCCGATACATCCCAATCTCACGATAGCTCTTGTGTACTACTAGTAATATTGCCTGTATAGTTTTTTTCATGGATGTTCTTCTGTGATTGGGTCTACAAAGTGTAGACGTGGACAACACTGATCAAGCAAAGCAAGCAATTGAGAAGGATATATTGAACACTACTCTTATGATCCCTCGCTCACACCAGCCAACAAGGCATGTGCATCTCTCCTACAGGTTTGTACCGCATGGTGCTCATATTTATTTATGACAAATCTGCCAGAGAAAAAAAGAGTAATATGACAGAAAGTTAATAACATCAGAATTTCAGTTTCATATTCCATACACTATGCCTGATTATTCTTATCAAATATAGAGTACATTACCTTCACTGAAACCGATGAATTAAACTAAAGCGAAGGTGCAGAATCCGAGGCTTGCTAACAGTCTTACACCAACTTTGAGAACTGATCCCAATTATCTTTTGGCTAGGGTGGCTTTTATTGTATATATAACTACTGGTCCCCTCATACTGCTGCACCATCATTACAAGATAAGATCCATTTTGATATCTTTTTTTATGTGTAGTGAAAATTAGAGTGGTCAGTTATGTAACGATGCACAACTAAATTGTTTTCTTTTTATTGCAGCTGACAGTAGCAATAATGCCCACTCTAATCTTTCTTCTGTTCTACTATACTTTAGGACCTTTTTGTACCACGTTTGTTCTACGCAGTCTTTAAGCAGATTTAAAGGAAGAAATTCTTGCAGATCAACTAGAGTTATTAGAAGAAACTAGTTGAAAGTGTGTGGGTGCATCACAGTGCTAATACAATTCGTAGCCCTAGGTAAAAAATTTGGTCCTATAATTTCCATTTTTTTGCCCAGAAACACACTTATTTTAATAGTTGGTTTACAGGTTCAGGACACTGGAGATGGTAAATCCAAAGTAGCATCTATCGAAACTACTGGTCAATCATATACAAACCACACTTTGTTACTTGGGAATGGTTACAGATGAAAAATTACTGTGCATCATCATGCTATATATTTGGATATCATCCTCTGGTCATTTGTCCATGTTACTGTTATATCCTCTTCACTTATACTGTGCATCCTCGCCTTCTGTGCATCCTCTTCACTTATATTTTTGATGAAACCCCACATTATTGTACGGATTGATGTAGCTGCTCTCCCAACTTTGTTCATGCCATTTCACATATCTCAAATGCTATAGTACATCTCGAATCGGGATCCGTCTACCATTGACCTGTCAACAGTGCTAACAATGTTAGCTTTTGTTCTTGCAGGACGCAGGAATGACAGCATTGGCTACTTGCAGTCGCCTAAATGCCACTACTCTGTAGCCACTCGCTACCTTCCTGATGCATCCCATGCCCATATAGTATCCAATTTTCATTGCCAGCGTCGTCAACTAATTTTATTGACTGATTTGTTCCATAACCGATGCCTGCACTATGCATGCATGCTCACCATCAGGAATGCTCCTGCGAGATGGAGCCACACCAGCAAATTTGCACACCAGTGACTATATATCATGTGCAGAAAAGCATATTATTTGCACACCAGTGACTATATATCATGTGCAGAAAAGCATATGAAGTGCAGTGCATGTGCCTTCACTGCACACATAACGATTAGCTCCCATGTCACTGCACAAAACTATTAGCTCGCGCGTACTGTAGGCACTGCACAATCATTACAAGAGAAGATCCATCGTCTTCTGTTTCCATTGTAGAAACACATTTAAATAAGGGCAACAAAGAATTTAATGCAACATTAGTTTCTCGCTTGCATTGAAACCATCACATTTCAGATAAAATAGAGTCTTCACAGACAACTAATTCCCTCACCAATTTATTAAGACAATGTAATATGTCGTGTCTATTTGAATTTGTATGCATGGCTTCTCTAAAAATGTGACATGTGTCAAACCTGTTGTTACCTCCAGCGTCCTTTTGTTCAAATAAAGGAAACATGCGTCATGAGATTATTAGAGGTACATAGAGCCAACAGTATGGAGCCATGCTTCAATGAATTTTGTCGAGCACCAAGACCAGTACTTTTTTTTTTTTTTTTTTTGATTGCACCAAGACCAGTACTTGATGGATGGCAATAGAGAGATCTACACACTAGCACTCAAAACCTAGGAATGAAACCCAAACCCGCTGGGCTCGTGAAAAACCGCATGGGGTTGGGAAGGAGGAAGACGTCGACTATTGCGTCTAGGAGAGTCTGAGAGTTGGAAAATTGACGATTGGAATGTTGGTTTGCTTATATAATTAGGGCTGTACAGTTGGGCTGGGCCATGATACGTGTGAACTTGTGGCCTTTCAGTATTAGATGCTATAGTTTTTGGGTCCCCGTGGCCTCCACGGGCCAAAATCTACCATAGGACCTGAATCCACCCTGATTTGGAAAAAAAAAAAAGATGAGAATGGCTATGCTTTGTCCTATAGCATGCACCGTACCAGTTGTTGTACAATTGTCACATGTTCTCTTTGTTCAGTGCGTAACCAGTAGCCGTACATAGCATATATAATTTCTGTACTCCATCGATCCATCCAAAAGGAAGTCAATTTTAAGTTTGACTATTTATAATGAATCTATAACTCCTATAATCCTAACCCCCACTAACTAATTCTCTGGCTTCTAATTGGTCGAAACTTCAAAAGTGATGTTAGCTGACATCATCAAAGGAGTTACCTCCACTATAGCTCATTTATTTCCCACTAACTTTTTCGTTTGAAATAGAAAAGAAGTCGTAGCACCTAAACCAAGTATCATAATTAAAATTCAACTGCACTATGGTATTCCTCGCAATAAACTCTTCAAAACAAGACCCCACATGGATATATTTTGATAATTTAAACCGTTTCTAAGCAAAAACCCGTTTGTAAGTAAAAACCTAGCGAAACTACATATCACATGGATTAGATGTGGTCCTCTGAAACATGTATAATTTTATGAAGAAAACTCCTAAATTTTAGGAGGGGGATGACCCTCAGATATAGTAGAAGTGGGGGATCGGGTAGATGAGATTTGGTGATGGCCAGTTCAAATAATCTAGACCATGTATGTCAATGGATACAACCTCCATAATTACATCCATATATATGTATCTACTAATTCATAGTTAAATCTTTTACATTTCTACTTCATACCCGCAGTAACGCGCGGGGCATCCTACTAGTAATATTTACATTTGTGTCTCAAAAAAAATATATTCCAAACTACACTGTTTGTCTGAATCTATTCTCTGGCAACATGGAAGATTGAAGCTTTGCTGCACCAGGAATTTCTGCTGGCATGGCTTTCGGACAAGCTGACTCTCAAGAATGGAGGGTGTCATGACACGCCGACACCTGCTAGACCATACCACAAAAGAGAAGTATCGCAAAGCAAGCCCAGCCCAAGAGATTTAGGCAGTTCGACAACCGTTATCCAAGACCCGAGTTGATCAATTGCTAAGTGGTGTGTGCGTCACGAATAATGCAGTATCTTACGAGTGGGATGGAGCCACTGAACATTGACTTGCATGTTGGCACTGGATATATAGACTGTTTGTTTTGGTTCTTGCAGGATGGTACTAGCTAGTCACCAACTTTCCTTTTTCTAACCACTCGCTACTCTCTCCTGATGCATCTTATGCCCATATAGGGTCCAATTGTTTGTTGTTGCCAGCATGATCAACTAATTTTTTTTTGGTAGAGACTAATCTGTTTCATAACTGAACTTCACTATGCTCGCCATCACGAATGCTCTCTATGTTGTGAGATGGAGCAGCCATGAGCCTGTGACTATATATCATGTGTATAGTAGTATTTCCAACAAAACACCATCATTACAATGGAATATCCATTGTATTTTATTTTTGTTGTCGTGATAAATGTTGACAAGGCACTCGGCGTGAGAGCAACAAATGAACAAAGGAACTGATCCAACATTGCTATATAATCTCTCGCTTGCACCCAAACCATCACATTTCCAAGAAAACATCACATTTCCATCAAAGTAGAGTCTGCAAATTAACTAAATGTAACTTTGTCTTTGAATTTTTATGCTTGGTTTTCTTAAAAATGTAAATGTGTAGAACTTGTTTCCATCCCTGCTATTTCCTAGCTAGTGTCTGTTTGATCAAAACCAGGAGGCATGTGTCACACCCACACTTGCAACTGAATTTTTCCTAGCTTCAAGACCAGTACTTGACATATGGTTCACTTCTTTCATATATATGCTCTAAGTGTCGTACTGGAGTGTTTCATCCCATTGTTTCACACTATCAATTTCTTCACATATAGGACATATGTTTGATGAAGAACTCTATATTATTTTGTTCTGATCGGTTTAGCTAGTATGCTTCGCTGGGTTGTAGCTTTTGAAAAAGCTACTGTGAGCTGTGGGCTTTGAGAAAGTTGCTTTAGAAAAGTTGTTGTGAGAAAATTAAAAGTTGTTTGGGAGAACAACTGGGGTTTTTCTACGAGCGTAGCCCACTTGTCATTCACAGTCCACACCAAATCCCCACCCAATTCTCTCCCTCTCTCACTGACGAGCGGATGTTGCTTTCTTCCTTCCACACTCTCTCACTGATGAGCTCGGGTTGCCCATCTTCCACCAGCTAGCTCGCTGGCGCTGGGGTAGGACGCTGGGATAAGGCAGCCCCATGTGCTACGGCCGAGGATGGGGCAGGGCTGCCAGGGATTTAGCAACTGCCGATCGATCTGGCAGAGGTGGGGCTACGCCCTCCTCCGTGGCCACCAGAGCCGAGGCAAAGGGATAGAGAATGGAGCAGCGGCCGCCCTGGTGCCATCAGGGCCATGCCCTCAACCGTGCCTACTAGGGTTGGGCGAAGGGGTCGGGCACCGGATCTGGGTCACCCATAGTGCCCGCACAAGCCGAGGACGAAGCTGGTGGCGCTCGCCGTGCTGGGGCAGCGCAGGTCCAAGGAAGCGGTTGGAGAAGACGATGGTCCGAACTTGTCCATGGATGTACACTGTTGGACAAGAGTTCATGCCGGCTGCCGGCCATGGAGCTAGGGAAGAAGCGCGGCTGGCCATGGAGGAGAGGAGCTCGCGCTCACGGCGGTACGCAACAAGACCAGTGGCAGGTGATTTTCTTTTTTGCCCAAAAGCAAGTAAAGCATGGGGAAAGGTGCTTTTGAATTTATATTGTAGTAAAATATGCTTTTGGAAAAAAAAAACACCTATGATGTTTGGACTCTTTGGTTGGCTTCTTTTGCAAAACCAACAGTAGGTTGAAAAGCCGAACCAAAATATAGCATCCACGCCAGCCATAGTTTGCCGGCCTCTAGTTTGTCCTGTGGTCAATTTGCAGACGACTGATGTTGAGCTTATCCGATTGCGTGTGGCAATTACTGAATGTTGTGTGACAAGTACTAGGTGCAACCGTACAAGTCGACGCCCATCAATAGAAATTTTGTCATTTTGTTGACTGCTGAATTTTCTCATACACTAACGTCCGATTATGTAGATCCAGGCATCAGAAGCAGCAAACTCGCCGACGATCTCGCCTCCGCGTGCCCTGATCCGAGTCATCACGGAGATCGGCAGCGACACGTCTGGTTCCGGTGATGCTTGTCTCACCATGGAACAGGATGCTGTGCGGCGACACGATGCTGGGAGCACCGGCCAGTCGTCGCTGCGCTGCGCAGGTCATCGAGCTCGTCGACGGCGTGTTTGTCGGCCTGTCTCTTGTAGTAGTACTAGTCTCTTAACTTTTCATCTAGTTTTGTGCAGGAACGTAACCTTCTTGTGCATGCGATTGAGTCTAAACAGGATCAATCAAGCAATGCAGAAGTATTCTTCATCACCACACTCATATATGGCCCCTCGCTCGTTTGACAGCCAACGACAGGCATGTGCATCCCTGGAACTGGAAATTTTTATTAGAAATCTGTGGAGAGAAAATGTTATGACGGAGAGTTAATATTGTCTAGAGGATACTCCGCGCGCGTTGCTGCGTAGATTACAAGGAATCTGAAATGAAATTAAGTAGGTTATTAGATAACTTAGATTAAGAGATTGGAGAGGTTAGTGACATGATATGACATGGCTATTAGTGTATGTCTTGCATGTCGAGATATAGAACTTGTGATGACGTGGATAACTTGTATTAAGAGATTGAAAGTTGTGTCATGACATAACTATTATAGTGAAAGATGATATGGAATAATATTTTTTTCCATATTCTTCCATTTCATGCTCGTAATACTATGCCTCATCCTTTTCACTCCATCTATATACGTACCTTACACTACTGGAAACTTGAAATTCCCTCACGATGCACTACCGTCAGGGAAAATAAAAATATCGACATAAAAATGTACGTATGGTCATAAAAAGTAAAAATATCGCTATAAAATTTTTTACCGTCAGGGAAAATAAAAATACCGTCAGGGCTAGCTCGACAGGGTAATTCCAGTTTTGCCTGACGTTGGTCAAGGAATTTCAAGTTTCCAGTAGTGTTAATACACGGAAAACTGAGGATCCCAATAAACTTTATAATACGAAACGATGTGAAGCATCAGCATCCAAACTTGGCCATATACGTACCTTGAAGGCTGAACTTACGAACCATAGGTTGTTTCACATAGTGAGTTTTCTTGTGCTAGGTCGTGTTTGGACACTACCCTAGTGCTAGTAGTAGTAGTACTCCCCTGTGCACCTGGTGTGGGCCACACACTCGCATGAAGCTTGAAGTCGACGTGGTATCCGAGTACGCCAGAACCACCATGGCCGACAGGACAACGATGGCCCTCCACATAGCTCTGAGATTCGGGGAAGACATCCATGTCCATGCTGCGATTGCTGGTCTGGGTCATGGTATCCTAGCCGACCCCAAACTTCTGGTCGGCAGTAACGAAGATTGACCAATGGATAATAAACACGGACTCCATCGTCATCTCTGTTCAGTACCGTGATTGGGGCGCTTGCAACTCTGCTGGGCGACGCCATTGTGCAGGATTGTTTTGATAACCCAAGAGCATGGACAGGAATTTTTTGACAACCGAAGAGCACGGACTGCAGTCAGTCCAATGGTGTCCCAATTACCCGACACAATCAGCCAGACGCAAGCTAGTGTTTCCCGATGCATTCCCAATCTCATGCATGCTCTTGTAGTATTAGTATCCTACTAAGTTTTTTAACTGCGCCTGATCTAGTTTTGTGCAGGAACGTGACCTAACTTCTTGTGCGATTGAGTGTACAGAGGATGAATCAAGGAATTCAGAAGGATTCTTCACCACTCTATATATCACCCCGGGCCTCCCTCGTTCAGCTAACGCGAGGCACGTGCATCCCTGGAACTGGAACAGGTTTTTAGTGCAGCACGGCTGGTGCTCCTATTTACCACAAATCTGGGCAGACCAGAGAAAATATTATGATAGAGAGTTAATATTAGTAACACCAGAATATTTTTTTCCATATTCTTCCATTCAATACTGGTAATACTATATATGCCGCATCCTTATGAAATAGAGTAAACACATCTACGAGTTTTACTCTAACTGTATAATACATAATATACGAAGAACTGACGTTCCCAATAAACATTTGGCCAGACTACACCGTATGATCAGGACGTTCTTAATTAACCGAACAAGCAAATCGCCTGTCAGACTTGAAACCTGAACACAATAAAACAAAAGGAGAAGTGGAGAGCATAGACATGTAGAACAAGCGCAGTTGAGAGAAGAAAAAAACTTTCTCAAAGTATGTGCGATACTAGCGACTGAGACAGCGGTAGGTCGTTACTCTCTTCTTCAGCGGCCAATAGGATTTCTGTAGAGCTT